>APFE030704922.1:0-11643 GCA_000404065.3 Pinus taeda | reverse complement strand
CAACATCTCCCTGGTCTGAGAGTATCCTTCTAAGAATTTCTTTCTTGCTGGCTCAGTTCAAACAATAACACCCATTATAAAGGATGCTTCATCTCAAGGACTACTTATTTTGACAGGAGATATGGTGTTGGTAGGGTTTCGGTTAATGGCAGAGAGATAGAAAGGTTATATGAATTCAGATAAATGGAATACCATATGAATTATAATAAAGGCTGTGGTAATGAATTTGACCATTGGAGCGCATTCAAAACAATGATTCGGTGATTTACTTCAACCAATTCGGATTAAGGACAAGACAAAGGTTTTAAGTGGTGTTTTATGATGATTTTGAGAGGCGACCTTCGCCCTTAGTTTGCAATGATTTCATTTTATTTTGGCAATGTTATGTCTTGTTAGTTCATATATGCAATATATTAATCCTCATTGTTAAATTAAAGTATCACATACCTTTGATTAACTTTGTTAACCTTAATTATTCTTTGATATCTCCTGCAGGTACTTTGCACTATCAATTATCCTTCAATTCGGATCACCAAGTGTTCTTGTCAAGTGGCCTCAAAAATTTATTAGGGATGAAGAAATTTGCCCTAGCTGTAAAAACTTGTCTGAGCTATGGAAAGTTGATGATTCTGTAGCTGAAAAGAAAAAAACTTTATGAAAGGAACTTTATTCTTGAAAATAAAATTTAAGGTGCCAACAGAAGTTGGTTTTCATGTTATACCTATTATAATTATTATTTTATTTATTTCATATAATTATTATATATCATATCATTTTTTTATATAACATAAAATTGAGTAAAATTTCTAAGGTGGAAAAGATGAAGATTGACAAATTCTTCTTTTGTCAATGACTTCTTATAAAGTCTGAGTCAATGTCCATTTATTAAAAGAGGAATTTTCTCTTCATCAATAGTCCTGATTCTAACTGCACCATTGTCAATGACATTTTCAACTTCATAAGGTCCAAGCTAGTGGGTTTGGAATTTTCCTTGAAACTTTTTGAACTTTGAATCAAAGAGTAATGCCCAATCTCATGGATGAAAATTTCTTTCTTTAATGTACTTATCATGTCATCTGGATCTATGTTGTTGAACTAGGCTGGTTCTCTAGAGGGTTTCTTGTCTTATTTCATCAAGCTCATTAAGTTTTTTCATCCTTTGCTTTTGTGCTTCTGATAGGTCAAGATCGAGCTGGACTGTTGTTTTATAAGTCTGGATCTGTAACTCTATTGGAAGTAAAACTTGCTTCCCATACACAAATTCGTAGGGAGTATGTCATATAGTACTTCTCCATGTAGTTCTATAAGCCCACAAAGCTTCTGGAAGCTTTTCTGCCCAATCCTTCCTGTGTAAGTGTACAAACTTTGTAAGGATTGCTTCAATCACCTCATTTGTAAACTCAACTTGTCCATTGGCTTGTGGATGGTACGGAGTAGACTTCTGATGTTTGATTATGTATTGCTCCACAAGCTTATGCACTAATATGGATGTGAATTGTGTTCCTTGATCTATTACAATTTCTCTTGGAACACCAAAATGAGTGAAAATATCCTCAAAAAGAAATGAAACTACAGAATTTTCAGTAGAAAACGGAAGTGCTTTAGCTTCGACCCATTTAGTGACATAATCAGTACATACCAGAATATACCTCTTTTGCTTTGAAGGTGGGTTGATTGGTCCAACAAAATCCAATGCCCATTTTTCAAATGGTTCAATTAGTAGCTGAGGTCGTAATGGAATTTCGTTTGAAAGTGTGAATTTTCCCATTACTATCACATCTTTTAACATATTCTTTGGTATCCCTGAAAATGGAAGGCCAATAATATCCTAAAAGTAAGACTTTATAAGCAGTTCTTTTGCCAGAAAAATGTCCTCCACATGGTTCATCATGGCAAGCTTTAAGTATTTCTGGTATTTCATCCTCACGAACACATCTTTTGATGATGAGATCTGGTCCTGTTTTGTACAAATCTTCATTTATCCATGAATAAGATGTGCTTTTGTGGACTATTCTCCTCTTTTCTTTAGGAGACAAATGAAATGGAATTTTCCCTATGGCTAAATAGTTAGTAATATATGCATACCAACGTGATTTAGTAGATACTGCAAAGAGCTATTCATTAGGAAATTTATCCTCTACAGGTTGATCATTATTATCATTTTGAATTCTAGATAAAAAGTCTGCAATTGTGTTCTGTTTTTTGGGCCTATCTAGAATGGTGATGTTAAATTCTTGTAATAATAAGAGTCATCTGGTTACTCTCCCATTAGTGACTAGTTTATTCATTAGGTATCTAATGGTAGAATGGTCTGTGTGATTGAAAGTTTCATAGCCATTTATACACTGTCTGAATTTGTTAATGGCATGAACTATAACTAAAAACTCATTCTCAATTACAATATAATTTAACTCTATAGGAGTTAAATTTTTACTGGTATAATAGATTGCATAAGGAGCAAGATCTTTTTTCCCTAACACAGCTCCTAAGGCTGAATCTAAAGCATCAATTGAGATATGGAAAGGTAATTTCCAATTAGGTCCTCTTAAAATAGGTGCTTCAGGTATTCTAATTTTCAAAGTTTCAAAGGTAGTTTGACATTCAGAATCCCAATTGAATTCACTGTCCTTGGTAAGAAGTTTAAAGGGTGGAGATGCAATTTTTGTGAATTTTTCTATAAATCTTCTATATTATCCAGCAAAACCAAGAAAACTTCTAACATCTTGCTTGCAGTTTGGCACTGATAACTTAGAAATGACTTCAACTTTAGATGAGTCCACCTTAATTCCATTTCCTGAAATATGGTGAACTAGAACAATTCCTTCTTTAAACATCATGAAACATTTCTCATGACTTAGCGAAAGATTTGTTTCTTTACATCTTATTAACACTTTTTCTAAATTTCCAAGTGCTTCACTAAAAGAATCACCATAAACTGTGAAATCATCCATGTATACTTCCACACAATCATGAATAAGATCAGAGAAAATTTCAAGGACTGCTATTTGGAATGTTGTCGGAGCATTGCATAATTCAAAGGGAAGTACTCGGTAAGCATAAGTTCCCCATGGACAAGTGAATGCAGTTTTATCTTGATCTTCAGGTGCTACCTGAATCTGGTTATATCCACTAAAACCGTCTAAAAATGAAAAATACTTTTTCGCTGCTAATGTGTCTAAGACTTGATCTATGAAAGGTAGTGGAAAGTGGTCTTTTAATGTTGCTTTATTTAATTCACTGTAATCGATGCATACTCTCCATTTTCCATTTTTCTTTGGAACAATTACTAAGGGTGAAACCCACTAACTGTCTTATATTGGATAAATGAAATTCGCATTTAATAGCTTTCGCAATTCCTCCTTAAAAATTTATTTTAGATTTGGGTTCATTCTTCATTGCAACTATCTAACTGATCTCACACTTTTTCAATGTAGATATGATGTATGCAATTTTTAGGATCAATTCCTCTCATATCAGTGTATTCCCATGCAAAAGCAGAAGAATGTTTCTGTAAGATTTCCACCAATTGATTCTTTTGTAGTTCTTCTAAGTTTTCATTAACATTCAAAGTTTTACCTGGAAAGATTTCTATTAAAGAATTCCCAAATTTTTCCATAGAGAGCAATGATACTTGTCTAGATGAGAGATATTCATTTCGACTACAATCATAATGTGAGGAAGATTCATTCTTTCCAATAGATCTAAAACTTAGTCTTCCTCTCTTACTTGTTTAGTAGTAAAAACATGTTGTATATCATCTTCATCATATATCCATTCTTAATTTTTTGTTTCTATTATTGTTCTTGCAGGAGGGTATCATGTAAATTTCTCTTTAGAATTTCCATATGAAATAAACATGTTACCTGATTGACAACTGATGAAAGCATCAGCTAAGGTCTTCCTAGGATTAATGGATGTCCTCCTAGATCATTTTTGGGTGTTAAGACTATGAAATCAACAGGATATTCCCAAGAATATAAGGATACACAAACATCCTCCAATACACCATCAGGGTTGATCACAGACCTATCTGCTAATTGCAATAGCGTTGGTGTGTATTGCAGGTTAGGAAGCTTAAGTGAGTCCATAACCTGTTTACTCATTATGTTTATGGTAGCTCCTAGATCAATCAATGTGTTTGGGATTTCAGTTCCATTGATATGAATTTTTACAATGGGGCTTCCTGGATCTAAATATTATGAATTATCTTTTTCCCCATCATGATGTCTGCAATTTTTCCGACTAATTGAATTCTTTTTATGTCCTTTATTTTTCTTCCTGATCTTTGAGTACTTCATTCCTTGATTGTTTTCGCAAATATTGGTATTTCTTTTATGGCTTGTAACAAAGGAATTTTGATACAGACATTTCTTAATTCATCCAACATATCATAATTAGGCAATGTAATGTGTTTTTCTACTCCATCAATTTTCAATCATTCAGGGAAAGGTGTCCTAATTGATACTGAGGGTTGTTCTATGATAGGAGTATTTATTGGAACATTTTTTTCTTTATTATTTTATTTTTGAGGGAGAGAGGTCTCTCCTTCTTGAGATTGATTTTTATCTTTTTTAAGATTTTCTCTGGTTTCCTGAATAACAACAAGAGGTTTTCTTTGTAACATTATTTAGAGCTAGTGGAGTTATTACATAAGTTTGAGGATTTTTCCCTTCCATGTTGTACATAGGTTGTTGTGGTATTTTATTATTAGGATTCGGAAGTGGTTGAGCAGGTAGTTGGTTTAGTCTTTGTGGAAATGGTAGGAAGAGCTGTGGGTTTTGATTTTGAACTTGGATTTGAGGTAATTTATTAGCTTAGGGAATTTGATTAGATTGGGGTATAAATTGCGGTGGTAGATAGGATGGTGAATATTGTTGATAATGAGCATAAGCCCCATAAGGACTTTGCCATCCTTGATTCCAAGATTGTGATTGTGGCTAAGCCCAAGGCAGCCAAGATGGATTCCAATTATTTTGTGAAAACTGAGCAAATTGTTGTGGTCTAAAGCCTTGTGGTTGATTTGGTTGAGAGTTTTTCCATGGTCTCTTGGATATAAAATAGAGAGGGTCTACTTGTTCTAGTATTCCTTCCTCATTAAATACGGCTTTGAGACCTGGTAAAGAAGGACATTCCTTAGTATCATGATTATCTGCACATATGACACAAGTTTCTATAGCCTTTGAATCTAAGGGAAACTCTCTTAGTGTGTGTTTCTTTCAACATCTAGGATAGAAGATAGATAATGAAACATTTTCATATTTTTGCTTGTTCTGTATTTTAAGGGTGTTTATTTGTTAACATAGACTCCCTAAAATATCTGTCTTGAAGGTATCAAGCAAACTTCCTAATTCTGCCCTACTAACTGTCGCAGCTGCAGATTTATTAATTCTTGATAAGAGAGGGTCTCTAGGACTTTTTCCAACTCATGCTTTACCCCTTGAGATATGTACACATAAATCACAAATATCTGCAAATGGTAATTGAGAAATATCTCCTTTCCTAGTTAAGTTAAGGAGATCGATCCATTCATCTTTAATAGCTTTAAGCAAGAGGGCTTTTAGAGTTTCCTCATCCAAATTGTCCATTTTTTCTCTTTTAATATTGTAGACAAATCTCACTAATAAGTCTTCAAGATTTTCATCTTCCTTTTGTGTTATTTTGAAGACTTCATCTTTAAGGTTACTAGGCATACAATAATCTCTATATTTTCCTAGGAAAACCTCTTTCATTTGTTCCCGTGTTCTTATAGAATGCGTCCCTAGACTCATGAACCATTTTAATACTTAATCCTTTAAGGTAGGAAGGAACAATTTTAGTTTTTGAGCATCATATAGATAGTCATATGATGTGCATAATACTTCAAATTCGAAGAGAAATGTCTCTGGGTCCTCATTTCTTTTTCCGTGGAAATTAGGAAGAATTGAGGGTGATATGTTCTTCATTGTGAGAGTTGTATCTTCATCGAGAATAAGAAATCCAAAAAGATCTTGGTTTCCTCTACCCCTACCCCCTCCTCTATTACTATCTCCACCTCCTCCTCTACCTCTACCTCCTCCAATCCTATTTTCCTCACCATTAACATTGTGTACCTCTCCTTCCCCTTCCTCAGCCATGACAGATTCTTCAAAATCAATAAAGGATTCTTCTAATTCTTCTGGTTCTTCTATCAATGGTTTTTCAAAATAAGTTTCATGTTCCTCTTCTTCACTAGGAACTTCTAATTCTTCTCCCAAAATTTGTTCACCATTGGAGGATAGAAAAACTACTCATGTAGTTGGGGATATAGACTTTTCTTCAATTACAACTTCAGTAGATGAAGTAGGTGAAGTTCTAGAATGGATTTCTATTCTTGAGACTTCAACAAGTATTTTTTGACCTACAAATGGAATCTAGATTTGAGTAGGTGGTGTGGAATTTCGAAATCGAGGCGAAGTGAGTGGATTTGTGGGAATTAAACTTCTTCCTCGTCTTACAAATCTAACTCTAGAGTCTCCATCCCTACGCATATCATGTTAATGATTTTTTTTTTAAACTTCTATTTGTACTTCCCTGGCAATGACACCAAAATGTGTAGCTAATTTAATGTCCTTAAATTGTCATCATAAATTAATGACTAGAGCAGGTATACTGATGAAGCACAAGTACACTATATGTGCTAGAAGTTAATTGATATTGTTAAGATATCTATGTTTTCGTTAAAGTCTAAATTTAGAGTTAATATGAAGATGGTATTAAATAATTGTGCCTTAAAGTTGTTAGCTACTTATCTTAAAAATTAGTTTCTATTGAATCAGTTTATGGATGGTTTAAGTGTGATTCTAAGCTTTACTCTTGTTAGACTATTTTGGATTTTACCTCTGAATTTTATGCTACAGCAAAGCCTTATTACTATGTCCTAAAGAGATCTATTTTATCAGATTGTAAATGAATGATGTCTAGATTTAATTATCAAGAAAATGATTGTGGCTCTTTTACTATTCAACTTCATCCAAACAAGTCATAAATCTAATAAACTGGAAAGCAATTATGCTATGAAAATGAAACAATTGACTACACTAGGTATAAAGCAAGGAAAATGATAAAACTGTACTAGATAAAAATCAAATGAAATAATAGAATCAAGCTAGGTATAAAGCAGAGGGAATTGCTTATGCAGACAATGATTCAATTATGAATTCCATCATACTGCATTTCAAACACAGAACAAAGCATCTACGCTAAAACAATTAAAGAAATCTATGTGCAATTGGTTAAAGACCTGTATTGGTCGTAGGGGCCCTCCACGAAATAGTCGAAAATCTCCAATCAACGCAGTATGGAAAACATAAACCAAGTCTATTACTCATAAACAAGTGTATCAAGATGTTCTTAAAATTTACATATATCTACGCACACCCAAAACACAGAGTGGCCATTGCTTTTATAATACTTCTCTATATAACAGTAAGAGAGTTTCAAGCCTATATATCTTTATTTCTATCCTACTAAATCAAACGATATCGCTAAATAATCGATTTTCTATTTGGAAAATTAAATCGATAAGATTTCAAGAAAACTCGGTCTTTGTCCTTGCAATAATCTTGCAGTTGAATTTGAGGTTGACTGTGTTGTCATGCGATCTTCTTGAAGGATTGACTCGAGAGAATAAGAAATAATCCACGAGGGAATCGTTCCTCATCCATCCATATCTTCCTTGGCTAAGCTAGAGCATCTAAACCCTGTTAACAAAGGATATAGCTGCGATAATCCGGATTAGCTGCAGAAACAGGTCAATTCTGTAGCCACATGCATACTTTAACAAAACAATAAGTTATATAGACAAATATGAAGAAGAAGACATTTAAATGCTTATCTTTAACACAACCTTGTGTCTATTGCAGTATTTAGGTGATAGGTATAGGAAAAAAGGAAGAAGTATAGGTGAAAAGGGTGTCAAGGTAAGACAATCCTTGGACTCTACAGACATGATGTCAATATAAAAAAATAAAAATTAAACCTTAGGAATAGGCTTGAGCATCCCTAAATGGGACTGACATTCTGTCAAACACTTAGAATCAATGCAACCTACGGGCCTAAGATACAAGACATAGCATAAATGACTAAAAGAACTTATGAACATAACCAGAAGGATCACCTCCTTCTCCATTTAACTATTATAACATCAATTAGGTCTTGCATCCATCCATTTAAAAATTACAGGTAAATACACGAAATAAGAATGACATGAACTAGTCATCTAACAATGCTTATAACCAGCGTAAAACCATATACATATCAGAGATATGACAGTCATTAATCCATATATAAACCAGTGAAATATTAAGAGAACTTAGCTTTTATTAATCATAGGCAAATCTGACCAAGTTCGGGACTTCCACGTACCACTCGACCATAGACATGGTTGAACCAAATCTCTCTTTCAGCTAGTCACCCCTCGTGCCATATTCCAAACATGAATGTGGGATCTCATAGAAAAACAAATCCATGAGCAACCAAGGGAATCCAGAGGTTAAACCACCTCCACCCTCATCAAACCGTGCTCACAACAAAATCGATGCTTCGATCACAACCAAACCGAACTTGGAATGTCATCTAAAATCCATCACTATCCTTGAGGAATTTTCCATCTCCTTGTCTCTAAGGCTTTACGACAATCCAATCCTAGATCACCAAGCCCTAAACCGAGACCAGTCTCTTAGGCTTTACCGCAATCCAAACCCAGATCATTAGGCCCTAAAATGAGACTTCTCCCTCAGGCTTTACCATGTATCCCGCTAAAACCGATCAAGGGATTCATAGGTCTTTGGGAATGAAACTTGAGACCACCTTTGCCCCAAATTTTGAAATCCATCTAGAAAATAAAATCTCAAATACCAAAATAAATATCCCAACACCATGACATCCGAAAAAAGGCAAGGTTAGGCTGAAAACCACTGTCATAACCTGACAAAACCATGCCACCGACAACAAGTGAACCATACACCAACATGCAAAGCCATGCATGTCCAAACCAACTAGGAAATCACACATGCAAAAAGGTTACCTGCAAGTATTCATGTTGAAGTTGCTTGATCCTGCTCTTCTTCCTTGATCTAAAGCTAGAGTGCTCCAAGAAAACTCTAAATGGCCAACAGTGAGAGAGAGAGAGAGAGAGAGAGAGAGAGAGAATAATGAGAGAGCTCCATACTTGAACTGACAAAAGGTTACCAACTGATTCTTAGAAGCCTTTTTATTAATGAGGCCTATATTTTCTTCATTTTCCATTATTTTCTTTCAATTTCCTCCTCACATGCAACCTGTGACCTTTCACCTTACTTTTCTCCTAATTTCCATTATTTCCATTAATTTCCATTATTAGTCTTTGCCAGTTTTCCTTAGCCAAAACACACATCCAGTGTGCCCACTAGGATATCTTTGACCAACATTCAGCTTGGAATGAGTGTCCCTTAACCGTGATCTTATTTTGTCTTTATTAACTTTTATTACATGAAATTTTCACCAAGGTTTTTACATCAAGTATCTATCGTAATAAACCATAGAATACTAGCGTGTTCATGCAAATTATGGGTATATAGCTAGCATACACCTACCTATATGTATACTAATAACACTAATAAGGATTTATCACTTCAAACAATCTCAGAGAAAGTAGGCTAACAACTTAGCGTAGCATAATAGGATAAGGAAGTGGGCATTATACAACCATAGGCTCCATGTTGAATAAATTATCTTTACAAGGGAGACCACCCTTGAGCGGAGGTTGTTGATCCATGAAGATAAATGTTTCCTATGGTTGGCTCTAAGTCTCTTCACACAACTCAATTCCTAGGTCCACAATCAAGTTGCAGCCCAAATAATTCCATTCCACAAATGTGTCTCTCCATCAGCGTGCACAACCTATAAAATAAGATCCCCTTCTTGATTTAGCAATCCCTCAAATTGTACCACTTCCCTCCAAGACTCTAACATAAATTAACAAAAAAACCTCACCACTAAGATTCCAAAAATTATCAACCATAGATAAATTTACTCAATAATAATAAATTATCATTCCATACAATCACAACTATCTCATTATTCATTAATGTCACATTTTTATTATTCCACCTCAAAAAGATTTAGTTGTTCTTTTAGATTTTTAATGTTGATTTTCAAGGTGTCATTTTCTTTAACCATTGATTGTTTAATATGTTCTATTTCTTGAATCCTACCTTTCATTCCTTGGAATTCTCAAGTATGATTATTTTATTTTCTAGCTATTTGTGATTGTTGTCAAGCATTGTAGTTAATTCTAGTTTAAATTGGTTTTCTCTTTCTTCTCTTCATCTTTTTAAAGATTCAAATATTCATAAATATTCTTTAAATTAGTTTTACATGGTTTCCCTATGCTAGATGAAAGTTTAAAAATGTAAGCTTCGTCTCTTTAAAAAATTCAATATTGTCGCAAACATTCTCTGGGCTAATTTTACTTGGTTTCCCTTGCTAAATGAGAACTTAGAAATGTGGAATATAAATAAGCAAAACTTGAAAAAAAAAAAGAGTAATAAGAAATATATCCACCTGTCACATTGTATTGCGCGTGGCAGAACCAATAGTAGTGTATCTACAACCTAGATGTATCCACACCAGCAAGGCCACACCATAGAGGTATTGTACCAAATCACCGCACTGCAGAGGAATAGATATGTGTTTGCACAGCAGAGATTAATCAGATCACGTAGAGCGAATATGGTATTAAACCACCATGGAGCAAATTAATTGTAGAGCCACAGGAGAGCAGAGCGAATCTACCACAGAGCGAGTATAGTATCGAGCAACCTCAGAGAAATATTAATCAACATTGCAGGGTTTATATGCGAGCCACCGCTGAGCAGAGATAGAGAAGCCGCTTAGATCAAATGACATGAACCATCGAAGAATTATGTCGATCAAATTGCACGAGGCCACAGAGATAACCCTTATTAGGGCCTCAGTCTTTATATGCCCAAAATATTGTATTCGCCCTCGAATTATATAGGAGCCGCAGATTGTAATCACCCTCGATTTATTTTCACTGCAGAGTTGATATGATGTGCGATCAAATTGTTAAACCACATATGACCACATAGTGTATGTTCGTTGACCACGGAGTTTATATGCCGAAGCCGCAGAGAATATCTGAGCCTATTTATTGTGGAACCATCGCAACCCTATATTATTTCCACTATCTAGATCAAATGCGAACCACCGCAAAGTTGATCAAATATGAACCACCGCAGAGTTGATATCAAATACGAACTTACCGCAGAGATTATTATTATATTAATTACAACAATTATATTTAATACCCAATTCTTTTATACATAAAATTATATTTATTCTCCATTTCTCTTCCATAATAGTATAATACTAGAGAAAAAGGAACCGAAGTAAAACCGGCCACTCTTTCATATCTCATAAGAGAACGTGAACCCTGAGCTCATTGTAATCTTTTTAGCTCTAGGATTAAAATATCATTGTAATCTTTGCAACCGAAGGATTAAAGTAATATGCAGAGAGTTTTTGTTTTTTGTTAAATTAAAATAGATCCGTTTTAAATACTGATATGTTATGAGGTTAGAAAAATTTAATTTTTTTGGTGTAATTTTTTTTAAGAATATTATT
>APFE030704918.1:23731-37635 GCA_000404065.3 Pinus taeda | reverse complement strand
CTCCTCCTGGCCACCACTGGCTAGTTCTGACTACTCCTCCTCCTCTATTTGGGGTGAAGGAGACTTACCACTGTGCTTAGAGCCACACTCTTCTTTTTTGGCTTGCTGCTTCGCGGCATGCTCCGCTTCCACCTAGGCCTTCTCCTCAGCCTCTTTTCTTCGCTTCTTAGCCAACCGCTAGGCCTTCTGCTTTGTTGCTTCCTTCTTCTTCATTTCTGTGAATTTTTTGGTGCCTGTAGCCAGATTATATGGAGTGTGCCAATCTGTTGGCTATCACTTGATTACCTCCTCAATAGCATCTTCTGTAGCAAGGTAAGGTAGGTCAAACCATTTTTGTTGTGGATCCTTCCGCACCTAGATGTATATGCGATGGAATTCAACTTTGAACTCTGTGTACTCTGAAAGCTGCTCAAACATGGTTGGTGTCAACCGTGGCTTCTGGTTGATGGCCATGTGAATTCTCACCTCCATTAGGACCCATAAGACTTTGGTTTCTGTAATGAGCGCGGCATCCTATGTTTCCCAAAGGGATAAAAACTGTGCAACCTCTAATAAATATTTCTCCACGGGATAAAACTGATAGTCCTCCAGCAGATCCCAAGTGACAAGCACAATGGAGAGCAACAACCATGAATAGTGGAATGTTTTACTCTTATCCTATGCCTCTCGACAATTCGTAAGGAACTCGCTACAAAGGTAGCGCTCCCAGTTGAACTGCATGCCCTCTGCGCACTGTGCAGCCAAAGAAATCACTGGTGTTAGAACCTCATCTGCATAGCATTTCCTCGAACTTTGCCCGCAAGGATTTACATGGAAATCTTCACCGTGGGGTTGGTGATAGAGGTGATCAAGTACCTGCGCAGATTCTTTACTAATTTGAACTTTTCCTTCATTTTCTCTATGAGTTCGCACTTTCTTGTCTTTCCACCAAAATCATTGGTTGGTTTCGACCCTGAGTGCGATAATAGCGTGATTTGATGGATCAGCATATCAGTGATAGGGATCGGTGCACTCAACCACAAACAACCATCATGCACTAGGGTCAGCAACTATTTGATGACTATCAGGTTGATGTTAGAGCGGTGGTAGTAGGGTACCCAAAACAGGTTCAACAACCCCAACTGATTCACTCTACAAATCTTCTCCGTAGGCTCCATCACAATGACACTTGATTCTTTGTAAAATACCCTCTTCATATAGTTCTCTGTTTCCAAGTGGGGGGACCTCTCATGGTCTGCCAGAGCCCAGTCTTCCAGCTTGAGATGGGGAATCTATGCCAAGCATGGACCTTCAAAGTGAGGTTCTCCAGTAACAGGGGTGTATTGAGGAGGAATTGTCCTACATCTAGGTCCTTAGGGACCTTCATTTTTCCCTTGCGCGAAGGGATATAATCTGACAACTTGGATATATGATCCACCCCCTCGATTTTTATGTCATTCACGCCCTCTTCAACCTCCAAATCCACTATTTTCCCCTTTTCCTTAGTGCTCGATTTTTCTTTCTTCTGGGCCTGGGTAGAAGCATGCTTCCTTGGTGACTCGCACACCAGCATGGGCTTCTTCTGCCTGTCCTTCTTAGGTTTGGGCACTTCTCTCATTGGTGTAGGATTCGACCTAGGTGACCTCAGTGTCATAGGCATGGGAGCTGAAGCCTCCATGCTCATCACCTTTAGAGTAGCTCCTTCAAAGACGACAAATCCTCCCATACTGGCAGTCTCTCCTAGTTTAGACATCGTCCTGAGGATAAACTGCTAGGTATCCTTGAGTAACTTATAAAATATATAAGTGGCGATTAAATTAGTGAAAA
Source organism: Pinus taeda (assembly GCA_000404065.3). Taxonomy (NCBI): domain Eukaryota; kingdom Viridiplantae; phylum Streptophyta; class Pinopsida; order Pinales; family Pinaceae; genus Pinus; species Pinus taeda. The sequence continues at coordinate 35,829 of APFE030704918.1, read as the reverse complement.
ACTGAGGATTCATAAACAGTCTACAGCTCAACACGGAAATTCTAAGGATGCAAAGTATTTTTTGTTGGATGGCCACACGTAATTTATACACAATTCAAATTCAAATCAACTGTTCCCCCCAAAATTCGTCCATAAATGTTGAATTGGTGGAATATTTCCAAATATTTCACTCTTAAATTCAACCTTAAATGTTGCCCCCCACTCTTAACTGTCTCCTGGAAGTCAAATCATGAACAGTGACTGTAACAGTTACTTTATGGATGCATTATGCAGCCTCTCCCCCTAGAGTGCAGCTCCCTTTGTACTATGACATCATTCTTTTTTGTGCAACTCCCCTGTCGTGTAGTTCTACAAACTGAGTAGTGTAGTTTATAGTCTTGCACCTCCTTGTATCTACCTGGAGCACTAAGACTATGATACCATCATGTAGTCATTGGACCGAATCCCTGGTGTATGGCTTCAATTGGCTTCCATTTACCCTTCTTGGAAATGGGTCTCCATTCACCTTCGCGAGTTGAAATGCTCCACCATCTGTAATATCTTTGATAACATATGGCCCCAGCTAGTGCATTTGAAATTTTCCTAGAAACTTATCAAACTTACTATCATATAATAAAACCAAATCATTTACCTTGAAGGTGCACAATTTGATGTGCCGATCATGCCAAGATTTTTCACGTTCCTTCTGAACCTGCTGATGGAATCCAGTCAAAAATCTATCTTCCTTGAGCTCCATTAGATGCGCAAGCATTTCTTCTAAGGCTCTGTAGTCTGCCATTCCTGTGAAAGCCACGATGCATATACTAGGCACGATATACTCCATAGGCATGACAACTTTCACGCCATAGACCAACATAAAAGGTGTCTGACTAGTGAAATTTTTACAAGTAGTTCTGTAAGCCCATAACACTGCTGGTACGCGCACATCCCAATAATTCCACTACGCATTGCACACCTTGGTCAACACATTATCCAATATCTCATTAAAAGCCTCAACGATTCCATTGCCCTAGGATGATATGGCATACTCTTTTTATGGTAAACCTGGAACTCATCTGTTAGTGCGCTAATCGTTTCATTCAGAAAATTCATACCATGATCACTCATCAATACCTTCAAGAAACCAAACATAGTCAACACATATTCAAATAGAAATTTCATTATTGCTTCCCCTGTACAATCCTTCACAGGTTGTACCTCCACCCATCTGGTCAAATATTCAGTCGTGGTGATGATATACCATGCATTTGTCTTCTTGCCTAGAGGTTGAATTGGTCCTACAAATTCAATCGCCCATTTCTCAAATGGCTACAGTGACACCTTTGAATTCAAAGGTAACTCATCCCTCTGCGATGATCTGCCCATTCTCTGACATGCATCGCATGCCCTATAATAGGCTTTAGAATCCTTATGCAGCGTCAGCCACCACAACCCAGAGTGCAAAATATTTTGTGCTATTACTTTTCCTACTCAATTCTCTGCCACAGCTCCTCCATGAGCTTTAGCGAGGATACTTTTTCGTTCAAAATTAGGCACAAAACATTGAAGTATCTCATCTTATCCCATCTTATACAAATGCCCTACAATTACAGAGAAGTTTGTCGCATGCACCACCAATTCTTTGTTTTGTTGATTGGTGTATCCTTCTAGAGCCATTCCTGTGGTCAAGAAATGGATAATATCCATGAAGTGATTATCCACTATGTGCACCACAAAGATCTACGTGTTAGACAACCCTTCCTCCAAATTAGTAGGATCCTCTCCTGTTTCAATGCGCAACAGATGGTGTGGCCCTACATTCAATTGCCCTGGCTTCACAATTACCTCAAAATCATATTCTGGAACAACATCCATCTGCATATTTCCCCCCCAACACAGGCTTATTAAATAGATATTTTAATGTTGAATGGTCTGTGTACATCTTGAAATGTCCATCTAGCAGGTAATGTATGAACTTATGGAGCACATACACCATAGCCAAGCCTTCACACTCTGTCATCGAATAATTCTTTTCAGCCTTTGACAACTTCCTGCTTGCAAACGCTATAGGGTGATCCAAATCTCCTTTGCTGGCCTGTGTGAGCATTTCTCCTAGCACAATACTCGAGGCATCCACATGCACATGAAATTCCTTCTTCTAATCCGAGAAGACTAGGATCAACGCAGTGACCATTTTCTCCTTTAATACATCCAGGCTGCACTGACATTCTTCATCCCAACAGAATGTAGTGTCCTTCTTCAGTAGATTTTCCATAGGCTCGGCAATCTAAGCATAAACTTTGATGAACTTCCAATAGTACCTAGTGTGGCCCAATGTTGCGCGTAGCTGTTTAACATTTCTTGGTGCCTCCAAATTAATTATTATCGAGATCTTAGCAGGGCCCACCATAAGTCCTTTCCTGCATACCGCATGACCCAAAAAGATTCTGAAAGGGATGTAGAATAAACATTTCTTTAGGTTTAACACAATCTGATACCTTTTGCATGTATCCAACATCAAGCGCAAACTGGCTACATGGCACTTTACTAGCCCAAACACCGTCCAATCATCAAAATATACCTCCAAGAATTTGTGAATAAATTCTTTGAACGTCGCGATGACTACGCATGAGAAGATTGTCAATGCATTCTTAAGTCCAAAAGGCATCACTATATACTGGAAACATCCCCATTCTATTGCAAAGGTGGTCTTACTCCTATCTTCTGGTGTGATCTTAATCTGATGGTATCTAGAGAATCCATTAAAGAATGAATAGGCCTGCCCTCCAACATTATCCAATAACTCATCTGTGAAAGGCGTTAGAAAAGGCATGAATGTAAGCATCATTAAACTTCCTGAGATCTACGCAAATCCTTATTTCATCTTTCTGCATATTTTCTTGAATGACCATTGGACTCACCCAATTGGATTCCTCCACTAGTTCAATAATACCTACTACAAGCATCTTTTCCAACTCCAAGTGAACATTTTCCTTGTATTTGGGATTAAGGCGATATGGCCTTTGCTAGCGGGCTTCACATCCAATTTCAAAGTTATTTTCATCACTCCCAAGTCTCCTATGATACCTTTCAGGTATAAAAATTTGGTAGGGAATATATCTTGATATTCGTGGAGCAACTCAGCAACTTTATCTATTGTAGCATCATCCCAGTAATCTCCAACCTTCGCAAATTTTGGCTCTGCCTTTGTGCTAATGTTCACTTGTCTAGTATTTAATGGTGTGGTGATGTCTGGATTCTCTATCTGCGATCCCTCAACTTTGTGGTGGTCTTCGGCCTCTGGGATGTTAATATTCCTTGGATCCTCATCATCTTCTTCAACGGTCACATTATAGCACTCCAACGCATGGTGTAGTTGGGTGCTCCAATTTGGTTGAATCAATTCTAAAGGATCCTATGGTATTTTGAAGATTGTTGCCTTGACCTCCTGCAGTGCTTCATCGATGCTTTCGAACCCATCCTCAAAGCTGAAGGTCATCAAAAATACTTCTCTCAAGATGTCCCATTCTGCGGTACCATGGCGGAGCTCTATTTCCAGGTACCAATTCATAGGAATGACATCCAAAGTGTGATAGAAAATATGCACCCACTCTAGCTGCAGTTTCGTTCCATAAACCTTAGTCCATTTTGCTAAATGATTGCACAGATCATTTCTTCCATCATATTTTTTAGTTAGTTGAACTTTCGGGCAACCAAACCATAATCGCATCAAACTTTTTTACTCACGCCATTCATCAAAATTGTCCTTATGTGTACCCCACCATTGTGCAGGCGTAGCACATAGCGCTAAATCCAGTGCTTAGAAGCAATGCTTTTCCGGTACTTCCCTTTCAAATGCATCCAGAAATTTATCTACATCAATTAGACCATTATAATAAAGAAAACTTCTTACCTCGGATGATACATAGTGCAACAATTTAGTCATCATATTACAGTGTAGCATAGATAATTCGTGCAACCTATTCTACCAGTGTTCCAATTCCTCATCAGAATCTGATGTACAAGAACTTTCGTGGTCCCATGCAATACATCCATCTGCTGTCAGATTAACCTAATCTTGGTCTCACATTGTGATTTTATATATTTTGTCCTTCCGCAGGGTCCAATGGTACTACTACGCGGAGCGATTTCCTTTCAAACGATATCGTCCGCTTCTTCAAATTGATTATCCCATTCATGTTGGTAGCCTAATCAATTCGTAGGAGTGTGGGGTATGGATTGATGTCATCAAAAATCTCTATCACTTCAAAATCAGCCAATGCACTCGCACCCTCTATATCTACAGTCACTCCATGCAATCTCACCATAGGGATAATCTTATGTTGATTTTCCATTCTTAATTGACTCGGAGACCACTACAATGTAGGTCTCCCCATTCTTTCCCATGTCTATTTAAGAAAAACATTCACATTTGACCCCAGATCCAAACTAAATTGATCCATCTCATACTCTCTTATTTGTGCAGTAAGCCTCATCTCATGCCCTGTTCTTATCTTGTGTTTGCCTATCTTTCTAACTGCACAGTGTCTTTCATGAGAAAATTCCTTACCATCACACTTATTTATTAGTGCTTGAAGCATTTTGACCACCTTGTTGTTGCGCAGTAGCTTCATACAAGTCTCCAAGAAAGTGGTAAGCATGGAGGGGTCAACTTCTTCAGATAGCTTGTCTTGACTTCCTGAGGTGGAGGCCTCAATGAAGCTTTTCTTTGCTTCCATGAACGTTTCCTTCACGCACTCCAGATCAAACCCAACCTCCTTTTCTGGAGTCTTGTGAACCCACTCACTTTCTTCAAGTTTCTTTCCTGTATCATCACCAGTCATAATTTTTCTTCGCAGCACAATATTCACATTGGGATCCTCTTCGCGAGGCTCGACCCTCATCATCTGTAGATTATGGGTAGGCTACTGAGGTTGTGCCTTCTTCTCCTGCATCTTAGTTATCAGTATAGGGCATTCTTCGATCACGTGGTCAAACTGAGTGCAGTAACATCATGATGGGCATTTCTGGCTCATACACTCCCGCACGTAGTGTCCTTGAACTCCACAATTATAGAAAATAGCTTTCCCTTGACCTCTACCAGGTCCTCCTCCTCCTCAGCCTCATTCACGCCCCTAATATCCTCTGCGCGCTCCCCCAGCACCTTGACCTGGAGGCTGAGTTTTTTTTTACATTCGATATATGGGCATTCTTTCCATCATCAATTCATAGCTACGACAGTTACGCTCATCGTGGCCCACTAATTTACAGAAATTGCAGAATAATTGTTGCATCGTCTGTACAAATTTTTGGAGCAAGTAACAATTCTTCGTTACATGTTTTCCATCTACCTAACAGATATTACACCATAGCATGGGCCCTGCACTTGGTCCCGGGGCAGCCTCCTTTCTCAGGGGCATTAGTCCTCCTCCTGTAATATAATTCACAAAAACAGAGGAATGATATTTATCATGCCCCTGGCATTTACATTTTAGGCACCAAACTTCTTCACGCACCTCCGACCAAGTGAATTTTTCCTTCTTCAAGCTCTGCAACTCCAGGAAAACGTTCTGCAACTCTGCATGGATCTGTTGAACACTTAGAGTAACGTCCTAGATAGGTGTCTCATTTATTCTCATCGCAATCTATAGTTCTTCCACATAAGTCCCTATATTTTTCTATGATAAAGAAACCCTTAGGTGGGGCAAGAGAAAAGCTATAAACCATTTGCAGTGCTGACTATCCGTGAGATTCATGTTAGCTTTGCGGATCTGGCACTTCAGTCTTTGATCCAGCTCCTGGGGTGTTTCACCATGCGTCATCATAATCTTCTTGAATCCAACAATTGATTGTGATTCAGACTTGGGCCTACCGAATTCCTTATTCAAAGTAGTCTGAGTGTCCACTAACGATGCCAATGGGTTATCGGTGTAGTACTTAATGTACCATGTCAATGCGCGATCTTTTAGAGAAGTAACCAATTGCACCTTCTTTATATGATCATCTATAAATGTCGTTCATACAACCTTCGTAACAAACAAAAATTGATTCAGGTCCTCACTTCCCAAGACCTTGAAAATGGGAAATTTCATGGTATTCAACATATTGAACAGTAGTGGTGGTGTGGGTAAAGATGTATGTTGTGGAGGTGGAGGTGGAGGTGATGTGGGTGGATGAGGTATTCGCAGAAAACCCTACTTTATCAACTATACAACACTTTGCGGTGAGGCCTGTACTGCTCCCTCATTGTCAGTCGAAGGAGGCTCTATCAATGGACTGTATTCAGGACCCGCTCTTTCTTGATTTCTAAAGATTCGTCCACTTCACGTAGATCCAAACATCAAGGTAGTGGCATAACCCGCTTTTCACACAAGATCATTTTAATCCAAGTATTCAAAGATTTTAGATACTTACCTCATGGTCCTTTGAAAAATTGCCGCTCTACTTCACTATAGCTGATTGAGGTATCGATCGTGAATTATGTCTCAAATCCTCCTATGACTCGATGAAGCCAGTGATCGAAATGCACACATGATCTTATATTTAGAAGCTTCCAACCTTCGCACTAGCTCCGAGGTCCACACTATTGGACCATCAAGCCTCCACCATCCTTGGTCGTCTGCCAATTTAGCGATCCACTCGTACAGCTTGATTAGGAAGGTGCAGAATAAAATTTCATGTATTTCTATGTATAGATATCTGTCCAACCACTGTACTTTTGTCAGCCGCAAATTTCTCTTCTCTTGTGCAGCAAATTCGTGGATCTTTCTATCCAACCACTTCTCAATTTCTTTCTTTGTCGGATTCCAGTGATGCGACATCACACATATCTTTATGCAAATCTCGGTCTTGGCAATGAAACCATTTGTTGGCTTAGAGGGTCCTGACCCAGGTTTAGAGTTAGTTGTGCCAAACAAATCTATTAGCCCTTTCAGCATCAATCCGCGGAGCGCAGAGTGAAGTCTCACTCAAAGCAGTATGGGGGGATGCTAGAACCAAGTTTCCACACCCAGATATCAGCGTGATGTTGTTTTATGCCCTAAATATGCCTTCACGTAGATCGATAAGCCTTTATGGCTTATTGATATAACTCCCTTTAATCAACTTCTAGACCTCTGCAAAGGTCTACAACTGTCTTTCACATACCTCAAACAGATTAATCTGCTACTTACACGCCTCAAAGATTAGTATTAACCCAATAATTAATCATATCGGCTTAATTGTTGGATAACTTCAACAGACAACAAGGTAATCTTCGCGTAAATGGTTAACACCAATTGCATTCATATAATAGTATAAATCGTGTAAAGTCACGCATCAATACATCATTATTTTATAAACCCATCCTTCATCACAACATAAAGCGTATTAGTATAAAACAGAAGTAAATAGATAAACATGGGTATTTCTACAACAATATTCTTTATTAATATGTAGTTCAGCTTACAAACTCAAGACTTCCCTGTGCACTTAGTTGAATGGGTTGGCACCCTCAGCTACGGACTCTACTCTAGGCTCTAGGCCTCTACGCACACAGCTGCAAAGCCTTTCTTCCTAGTCTTCCGCGCTAATTCTCTAGACTTCTCCCATAGACCAACTTCATTACTTCCCTTAGACATCTTAAGACACACCTATTTATACATCCCATGGTCTATGAACCATGGGTAGATCCTCAAAAAGCCAACTCAACTTACATAAAGAAGGGTAAAACAATTTATGATTCTTTAACTAACTACGCGCTCCGTGGCCACAATTTGCAAAGACTTTACATTTTTATATGAAAAAACTTGGGCTTTTTCCCGAAAATTGACCCTAGGGGACCCCATCCCAAAAGGGCTTCACATCAGGCTTCAAAGGAATCCTCATGACTCCCAAATCTCCTAATATGACTTTCATATCTGAAAAATTAGTAGGGAATAACTCCTGATATTCATGCAAGAGATCTATTATCTTATTGATTGTGTCTTCATCCCAGTAATCTCTTATTGTTGCATACTTTAGTTCAGCCTCTATCCCTATATTCACCTTCTTCGTCTTCAATGGCTTCATTATATCAGACATCTCTATCTCAGGTCCATTTACTTCGCGATGACCTTCTGATTCTTTGATGTCAATATTGTGAGGATCTTCATCGTCTTTTGAAAATGCAACAAGGTGATGGATCTTAGTGAAAAGAAGTCACCTTCACTAAGTGGGCCCGCAGGCTATTTTTGGCACAAAGTCTATTTTTAGACTATGTCTATTTTTAGACATATGGATCATGGTCTATGAGTTGCAGGGTGCTATTTATGGATGATTGATCATGTTGGTAAAAATAGATGGACCTCTATTTTTAGACATAAGGGCGAAGTCTATTTTTAGACTGCTAGTCTAAAAATAGAACAGTCGAATATTATTAGCTCTTAATAATATTTGGACTATAAACATTATCTTATCCTCTTGTAGCACTTCAATTCAAGCTACGGATGTGGCACATGAAACTACCAGAAGGAAATATTCTTTTCCTATGGGTTAGTTGAGCTATTGCATGATGGACTTCAGTTAGAACTCAAGTGATTAAGTTTGGTGGAGTTGATTGAGGAGTTGATGGAGTTGTGTTCAGTTTGACTTAGTTGAACTAGTTGTATTTATTCTAACTGATATATACACTAGTGATGAGTGGTGTGAACTAATTATTAATTAATTCACTAATTATTAACTCATAAATTAACTGAAGAATACATCAGTTAACTCAGTGCATGGACAGTTCAGTGGAGACAAGTGTTAGAGGTGGGTGAAAGGGTGAGTCTACTATCAGTTGTGACTATAGATGTGCATGAGATTTACACAATCAATGATTGAGATTTTCAATGAGGATTGCGCAGTACAAACCAAGTGAATACGAGTTTGGAAGATCAGTATTCTAAACAGGGATTGCGCAGTGGAGGCAAGCAAACAACAGAGGAGATTTGAACCTATGACTTGATTTGTGTGTAACAGGTGGAGATAGTACTGAGTACTTGCGAGGAGTATTGTACTATGTATTGTTACATGTTCTCTATCATCATAATATACAGATAGTTGAGGGGCTTTCAGCTATATGCTTTCCCTAGTACATATTGTGTTGATATGTGTGATTGATGTTTCAATGTGCGCATGCGATTGTTTCTTTAATTCCGCAAATTGATGATCAACGTAGAGGAGGTTATGTATTATGAATGCATTCTACAAATAGTGTATAATCAGGATAATCTCTGTGAATAAGTGTCATATTATTCAAAATTTCTACATGGTATCAGAGCTAGCTGATTTGTAGAGAAAATTCTACATGGTATCAGAGCGAAGTTGATCATCAGATCTATTATTCAGAAAGTGATTACATTTTATTTCTTCAGGCAAAGTCTGTAATCGGGCTAGGTAGCTTCTGGATTCATCCTTCTTTTGGAAGGTGAGATATCCGGTGAATGCCCATACAGTCAAGCTCTGTACGAGAAATACTTTGCTCTCACGAATTTTAGATCAGAAGCGGTTGAGTTTTGAGTTGGTGGAATTCAAATTTGTAGGAGTGTTTTCTTGGTGTCGAAGTTGAAATGTCTTTCAACGGATTGCGATTGGAGTATGCCCTTGATGGCAGCTAGAATTATATTGCATGGAAAGACAGGATGGAGGCAGTGTTAGATGAAAATGGGTTGAAGGAGTTCATAGATGTTGATGTCCGAAAACCTACTGATGTTGCTCAAGTTGAGGCTTGGAAAAAGAACACAGCAAAGTGTCGAAGGATACTGTTGGAGGGCGTGAAGGATCACATTGTATCCAACCTATATGGAAAGGCTTCTCCATACTTGATGTGGAAAGCATTGACAGATTTATTCCAAAGCAAGAGCGACCAGAGGAAGTTGGCACTCAAGGATAAACTCAGAAACATTAAGTGTGAGAATGGAGACAATATGCCCAAGTATCTTACGAAGTTCACCCAATGCCGGGATGAGCTGGGAAGTGTGGGGGTGACTATTGATGATGAGGACTTGCTGAGCTTGGCTCTCCTTGGTCTTCCAAAGAGTTGGCATTCCTATCAGGAATCTGTCAATGGTCGGGAAAAATTGTCAGGATGGGAGAGACTTTGGTCTGATCTTGTGCAAGAGGAGATTAGGTAGAATACCAGGGATGGATATTCATCAAAGGCATCTAATGAAGAAAATTGCGCTTTGGCTACCAAAGAAAATAAGGGTAAGAACAAGAAAGCTTCTCATTCCGGTGCGAAAGGCAAGAAGCAGGACATGTCCAAGGTGAAGTGCTTTCACTGTCACCAGCACGGACATTATGCCACAAATTGTCCGCAAAAGAAGAAAAATAAGCAAGCTGCTGGATTTGCAGCGGGAGAGGCCTTAGCCTCGCAGTTTCAGCTAGATTTTTCGCTGATCGCACGCTTGGTATCAAGTGTGATGGGATCAGTATGGTTCTTGGACAGTGGTGCGTCTTTTCACATGATAGGAGATCAAGATTTGTTTTCTGATCTGGATGAGAAAGATCTTAGAGTGCACATCGAGATGGGCGATGATGGTAGATGCAATGCGACCGGTATCGGTACCATTTCCTTTGAGAGGGACTCTGGTAAACCCTTCGTATTGAAGGAAGTGATGCATGTTCCAGGATTGAGAATCTTATCTCTATGGCGATGTTAGAAGACAAGGGATATGATGTTGTTTTCAGCAAGGGAAAGGCTTTCCTACACAGTAAGACAACTAAAGAAACCCGGAAGAGAGGGGTTCGAGTCAAGAACCTTTATCAATTTCATGTAGATGGCTGCGTATCAATGGCATGCAAGGCAGAAGGAGTGGTGAGCCGGGATGATGGCGAGCTGTGGCACTGGAGATTGGGCCACCTTCACCATGGAGCTTTGAAGATACTGCAGCATATTTCTACTGGGCTTCCTAAAGGCACTCTTGCACAGTCAGATCAATGCAAGGGGTGTACCTTGGGAAAATTTGTGAAATCCACCTTTCATGAGAAGGATATTCACACCACGACAATCCTTGAGAGAATTCACACAGACGTGTGTGGACCTTTCTCAGTAGATTCGACAGAAAAGCACAGGTACTATGTGATCTTTGTTGATGATTTCTCTCGAAAGTGTTGGATCTTCTTCATGCAAAAGAAGAGTGAGACATACTCAAAGTTTTGTGAGTTCAAAGAATTGGTCAAGAAGGAATTGGGGAAGAAGGTGAAGGCTCTTAGGAGTGACAATGGTGGTGAATTCATCTCTGGCGAGTTCAAGGACTTTTGCAATGCAGAAGGGATTCGAAGAGAGCTCATAGCTCTCCATAACCCATAGTAGAATAGGATTGCTGAGTGGAAGAACAGAACGATAGTGGGTGTTGCACGGGCGATGTTGCATGATCAGGGCCTACCCCTTCACTTGTGGGCGGAGGCATGCAATACTGCAGTATATGTGTAGAATCGTTGTCCTCACAAGATACTTGGCATGAGTACACCGGAGGAGGCTTATTCTGGTAAGAGGCCTGATATTTCCTATTTGAGGATTTTTGGTTCTCCTGTTTACATGCATGTGACGAAGGATGCCAGGAAGAAGCTGGAGCTGAATGCAGAGGTTGGGATATTTGTGAGGTACACTGATACGCCCCACAACTATCGTGTGTATTTTCCATACAGTCGCAAGACTGTTGTGCGATGGGATATCAAATTTTAGAAGGAGAAAGCCATGAAGTGTTCACCTGAGAGGAAGCCACACTTGCATGCAGATGAGGAGCTATTAGTTCCTAAGGAGGAGCTTCAGGATGTGGATCAACCACAAGATGAAGTTCATGGAGTGGAAGGGACCACTCATGCAACGCCAACCATCAGAGGGTGAAAGCGTACTACAGAAGCTAAGCGACTGGCTGAAGATGCAGAGAAGGTTGTAGGACCACCTATAGCACAGCGTGGACAGAAACAGTCACCTGATCAGTACACTGGATACATGGCTCTTGTGAGAAAATGTGTCGTGACTGAGCCATCCTCTTTCGAGGAAGCTGTGAAGGATCCCGCATGGGTAGATGCCATGGTGGAAGAGTATGATTCGATTGTCAGAAACAGTGCATGGGAGATTGTCCCAAGACCAGAGGGGAAATCAGTGGTGGGTT
>APFE030704918.1:0-15911 GCA_000404065.3 Pinus taeda | reverse complement strand
GTGTGTGACACATCTGTTTGGCATGTGAGCCTACATTACAAAACTGGCTGACCTTGCACATATAATTTATTAAGAATAATAAATTCAAAATATAAGTTCTGCTCATCGGATTAAGACTATTTTTATATGGATTTTACACCTCTCAGAAAGAGGAATCCAACAAAAATATTAGCCTCTTAATCTGAGCATCAGAACATGGAGTTTGGACCTAGTTGTCCAAATTTAACAAAAGACCATTTTGCAAGAGTCATTCCCAAATTATGCAGTCTCGATACGTGATTTACTGCCCTCCTTAGTTCGAAAAAGCTAATTCTGAATGAACTTAACTACAGATGGCAGAGCATGCAGAATCTTAACAACATTGCCCATCCATTCCCAGAAGATTTTAGTGTGTTTTTCATTCTCCTCCACCCAATGCAATTTCCCTGTCTGCCTTAGCAACTTAGGCATGCTCCAAGCCAGTTCTGTCCTGGCGCTGAAGAACCTCATACCTCATACTGTGTATCACACCTGTCATATTCATTCTTAATCCCTAGTTCAAGTTGCACCTCAATGAATTCATTAATTTTCAAAGATCAATACAATAGACTGTCTGGATATATTTTGCACAGCCTCAGGATCAAAAGTTCCGTGACCTATAACTCAATGATACAGACAAAGTATTAAGGATACTCCAGAGTGGAATTTAAGCTGAGGGTGGTGATGAATTCAACCAAGAGAGTTGTTTAAGTTTCCAAGCATTCCGTTTACCAAGTGTCCCCCAAGAAGCTATGGGACAGTTGCTGTAGACTACGGAAGAAGATTGAGAAGTGGATCATCAAAACCATGACAATGGTAGCTCACTAGCAGATTTGTGCTAGTTTATTCACGGCAACTATGTTCCATAGCTCCTAGAAGCCAGTATTACAGTCTAATAGAGAAAAACGAAAAGTATCATGCCATGCAAGACAAAAAGAAGTGAATTGAACTTATTTTTGATACATTATTGCTGCAAAATGTTCAATTTCCCAGAAAAAAAGCTAAGAGAGCAAGTTACACTCGTTTTTTGAAATAGTAAAATATAAGAACCGTGCAAATTCAAAAAAGAGTAAATTGGTTGTTGTGATCTATAATAGGCAAATTTGTGGACGTGACTATGATTTGTGTAAAGCTCCAGGTTCCCCCTGGACTAAATTTACAGCTGTGAAATGTCACATTCTGTTTCACAATTATATGTCGTACCGAAGAACTATTCAAATTGTTATTATCCAATCAATCCCCGCTAGCACATCCTCTGCAACCACAATGGACACATTCGATGACCTTCTCCTCTCTTAGATGCTTGGGGACTCTGCAGACACAAGTAGTCGCAAAGTTGTGGTCACGAGGTTGCATACATCGCAAACAACAAAGGCGCTCATAACCAGACTGCATGGAGCAAAACAACATGAGCAACACTAGTCAAATTCTCTCAATCGAAATAACGATGCATTGCCATACAAATTTTAACCTAGGAATTTACAAATTCTTTTTCATTATTTGCTTTCTAAAATATTATATTAAAAATAAACCAAGATCGATTCTAACCTTCTACATTTGAATTGTAAATTTTTAAAACACATCCACCCTAAAAAATGCATAGCTATAAAATCACATGCAATCACATGCAGTAAATAACATTACTGCTTGGATAGAAGTTACAAAACCGCCAAACTGGCAGTCACACTGTACGCGTTCCATACCTAGAATGGATGGGAAGAGGATACAGTAAAGAGAAATAGTTATATAAGCAAAATTATGTCTCAAAGAGCTGTTGCCTCAGTTGCCTTGCATCATTGATATTTTAATGTTAGTGGGATCATCTACTGACCTTTCTCCATTTTGCAATTAGATTGCGATCTGCATAGCCTTGGTCTAGACAGAATTCATACAGCTCCTTGGATATTTCCTTTCGGCGGTAATACAAATCAAACACATATCGACTTTTTTGATGTGCGGCCCTAAAAATAGGCCAAAGGGTTTCACACTTCCTTTTGCCTTCATGAGTTTCTTGCTCCGCTGCGTGATAAAACCAAGGAAAATTTGTTTGAGAATCGATTCTCATAATAATTAACAGACAACAAATAGTTGAATTAAACTAGTGATCTCTTAGTTGACAAGCGTTATAACCTATCTCTATCACAATGCTTATTCCATCCACTAGTTAAACTAAAACAAAATAAATGGTGAAGAAGCAATCATGAACATTGGTCCCCGGCAAAAAACAGCATTTATTAGTAAATTCAGTTACAGATGCTCATATGAATACAGATTTGGATATGGATATATCAGTCTTTAAGAAAAATCCGGATATAATACCCACTGGACACAGCATATATAAAAACTGTTTCGAAGTTTGATCCAAATGTTAAGTCTGATTGTATGGAGAAAAGTGGTAGCAGTGAAATTACTCCTACGTAACCTTCAAAAAAGAAGGATTTTCGTGCATGAGCCTGCAGTTTTATGTGGTTTTGAATATTATTACTTGTAAAGTCATAGATATCTACCAAAGCAAGGATAAGTAGATAAATTATGGAGCGAATGTTATTATTGCCAGATCAAATGTTTCTACCGAGAACTAAAGATAATTTGATAGATTCTGTTCAAACATAAGGGATTAACTGACCTGTAAAAGATTCTCACACAAAGGCAACTCTACTTGATTGATATATATCTACCGTCTAGTAGTATAAAACCAATTGTTCGATTGTTAAAATTTCAGTGCATATCTCAATGCATCAATGTTTTCTTGTTATTTTTCCCTGGAAGCAATTCATTCCAGCAACAGAAAGATAGATTCCCTACATATCCAACATGGATCCCTTCTAGACATGGATCCACGAAGGATCAAAGACATGCCTGAAAAGAATAAAACTCGAAATATGTATACAGGAGTATCCAAATGTTTATGAGACTAGATCGAATAATTATAAAAAATAACACATAATTAAAGAACTAAATAATGAGCTAAGAATAGCCTCTGAAATGACATATTGGGGTAGACATCATTATTGCTTGGGAGTGTACAAGCATGGTGGGTTAGTAGAAAGCCAGCGGTGTGCAACTTTATCTCAGTAGCTAGTAAAATGTCTAATTTACCTTACTATAGTTGGGCGAAAACCAGCGTATATCCATCTTAACTCCGGATCCACCAAGTGCTGAGAAGGATCAAATCTCTTGGGAGGTTTGCATCTCAAGAGATTTGATCCCTCTTGGCCCTTAGCAGATCCGGAGTTAAGCTGGATCTAGGCTGGTTTAAGTCGCCCCTTTAAATAGGCTATATTCTACATGAATACCATGGGTGAATACCATGAAGTTATTTTTATTTTAACATATTTTTTATTATTTTTATTTTATTTTGACAGTAAAAATGTTTCTACGTTATTAATTTTATTTTTTATTTTATTTGAATTTTTATTTTTATGTAATTTGAGAGTCAAAATGTTTACATGACAGGACATTACAACATCTCTTCCATACTGGCCCGGAGAGCACCTTTCGATGCGATTACGTTATGTAGATGGGACCATATCGTCATTTAAGGTAAATTTTAGAAATGTTCACTAGAAAGTGTCTGTAAAGACTTATAGTACTACATTATGGACTTGAATGCATGTAGGGGATGTCATTGAATTTACACAAGTTTGGATTTGGCCTGTTGCATCGCTGAAAGAAAACATGTGAGTCATGACATGTTACTTATTCAACTGCAACATTGGGATCAGGACTAATTTTGTGGATTAGTAAAAAGCAACCAATCACTGAATTGTCCTCAACAGAACATATGCATCGATGTGACTACAGAGGGTTCTTGGTAACATGAACCTTCAACAAACTTAGCCACGTCTCTACATTGTGGCAATTAGAGTTTACAGAGATGCTAGGTTTAAGGAAAAAAATAAAATGGTGATTAAAGTGTATGTAATGAACATTTTAATTGGATACCTATTTGGCCAAAAATAGTGCAAAGTCTAGAAGTGCGAAAAAAATTTGCAGGTGCTGAACAGTTTCCTAAAAGTCACAACAGCAAACGTAAAATCCACAACTGACACCAGGATGTGAATCATGCAGGCATCTACTGGCACTGTAAATGATTTGTTAAAACATGGGGCAGTAATGTCTCGAAGGAATATCCCTGCTTAATTCAATGCATTAAAACTTTGTCCATTTGTTTCACGTGAACACATTCATCTTTTAGAACTTGCTTTCTGTAAGAAAACTCTTGATTTACAATCTATAACTAGATGGCAATGATAGGAGTTACTGAAGTTCAGTAGGCCAAAACATTGGTCAAGTCAAATTGCATTGCTTAGTATTTAAAATGTAAGCCAGCGTGAACTTTTGTTCTCAGTCCATTTCGTTCTTGAATTCAAATTTGATAATTACAAATACCAAATGGAATTCATGTACTACTTCTCAGGTATTTGATTGCCTTTGTTTTTCCTTGTAGCAATCCTAGTTGTAGGGATAATCAAAACCTTGACTTGCAATTTGGATGTCAGGCTTGAAAATTGACAAGCTTCCTTCGGAGAACTTGGTTCTTGCATATCTTGATCTTTCACTTACATTTCTACAAAAGGTGAAGGACCTTGATCAATTCAATTAACATTCTACAAAATTACATCTGGAATGCTCTAGCATGTAGCCTTCAACATCACTAGAAGCCCTTCTGCAATCGTTGAGACATTAGACTTAACCACCACTTCAGATCCATCAGTTTCTGTTCTCCTTCTGAGGTTTTTCAGGCTCCAGTTTTATCGAGGGCTCTTTTTTTGGGAGCTATCTGGGTTTTGATCCTATGAAAAGAATTCAGGTCTACTGCAATAGATTTGTTTGATAGCTTCCTTTTCTTTGCTCCTTTTTCTTTGAAGACTTAGCTAACTTACTCATTAGTCCCTGCCATTTCAAGGATGGGTCCCCAAACATGTCTATTTAGCTAACTTACTCATTAGTCCCTGCCATTTCAAGGATGGGTCCCCAAACATGTCTATTTCTGTGGATACGTGTGCCAGTTTGTTATGACACTAGTGAGGGTCATTATGTGGTTAATATATAGATAATAGTGGATCATCCCAGTAGTGGGCCAACATGGACAATGAGTAAGAATATGTATATATGGAGGCCAACAGAGTCATTATAGTGCAAATGTACTGGACAAAACCGTTATCTTGTATGGATTGTAACTTCAAAATTCCTGCACTTCTGCTACTGAATTTGGATTCCCCTAGCCAACTATATGCTCACATAGTGCAAGGGATCCCATGCATAACACCATTAGGATTATAACAAGGATATTCTGCTTGACTATTTAGTGTGGATCATCTAGTTCAATGGAATATTTCAGTGTTACACAGGGATGCGTCCCCCCACCTGGGAAACGCGTCCCCATGCTTCCTTGCACTCCAGGGACGTGGGGACGTTCCCCCACGTCCCAAAAAAACAGAAACGCGAGGAAACTGGAAAGGGGTTGTGGGGGGGTGGTGTTTCCTCCCAAAAGAGGAAAAGTTCCTTGCGTTTCCAAAAAAAAATTGAGGTCAAATCATAAAAAAAGAAGCTATGTTGCCAGGAAACCTGGGTTCGGGGACGGGTACATCATTTTTTGAAATAGGGTGCATGAGTTCGTCGGGTGTATATTATAATTTTATATATAATATATAAATATTATATCTTATGAATTATAATATATATGAATTTGTATATTTTTCAACTTTAAACAAGAAAACTAAAATATTTATGATTCGAACTTTAAATATTTAAACATGCACATCATTGAACATTCAAAATTCACATTGAAATTTCAACATTTCTAGTTTGATATCAAGTGCAAAATGGAGTTTACATATTAATAAGAATCATGATATATGTCCATTGTCATACTACATTCAAAATTTGCCTTAAGGCATCTCCAAACATGAACTGGGAAATTTTAAAATGCTAAAATAAAAATAGCTAATAGTGAACAATGGCTTCCTCAAGCCATGTCATCAGCATCACTCAGATCTTCAGTTAGCATGCTCTCCAGGTAGGAATCACTCTCATCTTGAGGCTCTTGTTCATCCATAGCAACTACAGGTAGCTCAATAAGGCCATTTGGTTGTTAAGTTCATGCTTATTTTGATATAGTTAAGTTCATGCTTCTATATATGTATTTGGTTGTTCTTGTTGTCTAAGTTGTGCAGGTACATTATCTTCAAGATGATGAAGATGTTCATGAGTAAATTTGAATTGATTGATAAGCATGATGAAGAAAGTTATATGAAGAAGGATAGAAGCCATGAAAGATTCTCCGATGTCAAAGAAAGAAGTTGATCTCCCCAAGTTAAGAGGGAGCGTGGATAAAAGAAAGGGTATATCTCCCAAGTTGAGAGGGAGGGCATATTATAGTCATGTTGGATATGTTGAAGAAGAAATTGGAGAATATTAAGGTGTTGTTGAAAGAAGGAAAGCAAGATCGGATTGTAGAATATGTTGATGCATGTGACGTAGGAATGGAAGTTATATCATTAAGGAAACTTCTGTCAGATTTGTTTGAAAAAACTCTTTAAGTCCTAATGTGATAAAATTGTGAAAATCAAAGCAGCATTAAGATCTATGAAGATCCCATGTTTCATGCAAGGACGAATCATATCAACAATAAGTACCACTATATTAGAAGTTTGATGGGATAGTGAAGCTACAATATGTTCAGACCGACGAACAAGTAGTTGATGTGTTGACAAAGTCTCTTCCTAATAAGAAGTTTGAATATTTACAAAGCATGTTTGGTTTGGTTGATATTACTAATTTTGTTAACGAAAAGTGTTTCGAAGAGACTTAAGGAGGCATCTTGTGTGATACAAAATGCCTGAGAGGACATCTGGCCAGCATATGTGTTGATGTGTAGTTCTCGAAGTAGGGAAGGTGGCCTTGGTCATAGAGCTCTGACTTTGCATTACACACCTAGTTCCCTGGGTTGATGGTTAGCAAGTAAGCCTAATGGTACCTAGGGAGGTTGAAAGCTTTAGCCCATCTTAGTCCCACCCGAATAGATTGCCCTAGTCAGGAATCTAGTCTGTGGTACTGTAAGTGCCTAAACTCTTCATAGATCATGTGATCTGAGATCTTCCATGTACCTTATAGATATATGTAAGTATGAATACCTCCCTAGTTAAGGAGTGTTGAAGAATATAACTAGGTTCTGTTGAAATTTGGTACCGGAGGACAGGTGGTTCCCTTAGGCTTTGATCTTTGGCCTAGGGAAAAGTGTCCAAAATATTTTAATTTTTCTCCTAAAATGACTTCATAATTTTTATAAAGTTAAAATCTAATTTAAAAGTGACTTTAAGTGATAAAGTTACTAAGTCTAATTTTAAAGTGACTTTTATAAAGTCAATGAAAAATTAGAAAGGAAAAGTGACTTTGGAAATAAATGACTAAGTGGGTCTTTATTAAAGTGGGGTGAATTAAAAAATAGAAAGTGAGATTTAAATGTGCATTTAATCTCAGCCATTGATCTAAATCTATTTCAGCCATTGGATTTAGAGATCACCCAAAAGTCACTTGGATCACCCAAAAGTCACTTGGAGTTATATTAAAGGAGGAAAAGGAGGAAAAGATCATTCATTCTTTCATGAGCAGATTGGGAGAAGGAAAGCAAGAGAGCAAGGGAGATTTCTGAACAAGAAGGAGAAAGAGGCAGCAGTTTGGCACACATACCAGGCAGCTTTTCAGCAAAATCAGAACAGCAGAAAGACAAGCAGAACAGCAGCAAGAACAAGCAGAAAAAGCTGATTTTTTTTGCTGAAAACTGAGAAGTTTCTAGGTGGTCCGTTGGGCTGAAAACGAATAAGTTTGCTTGCTGAAAAAATTATTTTGCTGAAATTTTCTTGCTGTAAAAAGACATTTTTCAGAAATAAAGAAGAGCTCTCAAACTGGTTTTCCCCAAGAGTTGTAGGGGGTTTTTCCAGGGTCACGTTGACCCAAAATATCAGTGTTTTAATGTGTTTTAATGGCTGTTTATTACTGCTGATTTTTATTTCTGCAATTTCCAGCATTCTGTAAATTTTCCAGAATTTGTGTTTTCAGCAAAATTTATTTTTCCCAGCTTGTTGAATGTATGGTTATGGGAAAGGGCATTTAACTACATGGGAGAAATAAGGAGACACTGAAAACCGGGGTGGGAAAACAGAAATTTTAACAATTTTAAGGAAAATTGAGCCCTTGGACATTTTGATGGTTTAAATCAAAGTCAATTTTTTGAGGAATTTAATCCAAAATATTAATTTTTGGATTAACTAAAAGTGAGTTTTAAGAAAAATTCGAATTTTTCCTCAAAATTAAAAGATGGTGGAGACTAAAAGATGATTAAACTATTTTCAGTGGCTGATGGGTTTCTCTATATAAAGAAATCATTTTGCTTCTATTGAATATCTTTGGATGATGTAATTTTTGAACACTGGTATTGAGTTGATGCTCTATTGGGAACATTATTTCATCATAATAGATTTACAGGTACACTAGCCCTTGGGATCCAAGTTCAAAAACAATGGGGAATAACTGACTATGTTTGAGCTCTAAGATTTCATTTTGGTAATTAAAGTTGCAGGAGGGTTTTGGCCAATACCTATTTTTCGAAATTAATTCATCCATTGCTATTTATTAAAAAAATTCTAAAAAATTGTTATCTTGTAAATATTGTACATTTGTAAATTATTTCTTAACCCATTTTATTTTGGAGCAGTTGGGTAGTTGGGGATTTTTATTTTTTGTATATATATTTGAGGTTTGGCATTCTTTGATTCCTTTCTTGCAGGTAATAGCTCAAGGGTTTGAAGCAACAAATTTTTTTGGGCTATTCAACCAAGCAAGGAAGGTTGATCCCCCAAGCTCAATGCCCAACCTCAACGCCCAACCTAAGGAAGGAAGTCATCTAGCATTTCGCAGTGATTTATGGTGATTTTTTGTGTTTTTAGGGTCTGAAATTATTTTTAGGCACTAAAGCCTAGCCTTCCTCCATTTTTGGCCTAGTTGTGAGGCCTAATGGCCTCCTAGGGCCCTCAACCCTCCCTTTTCCCTTGGATGCATCCCTTTTAGGGTTGGTCGTGACCTCTTAAGGCCCTCAATCCCCTTTTAGGGTAGTCATCTAGCCCTCTAAGGGCTTCGGTCCCCTCTCTCTTAGTTGGATGCAACCTTGGGTTGTTGAAGAAAGTGTAATTAGGTTTGGTCTTCATGACATTGTAATTATGATTTTTGCAGAATGAATTTATTATTCCTTGTTGTATGGGTTTCATGAGCTAGAGGTTTATTTATTTAGTGGCTCCCATTGAGAGCCTTAGCATATCAAAGAGTCAATATCATGTATAGAAACGTCTAAACATCTCTCCAGGATAAGGACAATCCTCCAAGACAAGCACAAGAAGAAGTCTGCAATCAAAACGATGAAAAACATTGTCATGTCGGCCTGAAAATAAATTACATAAGCTAAAGAAGTCAATTCGTCTTGCAAATAGAGACTCAACATTTCACACTCTCATGTCAGCTAATTATGGAGAGGAAACAAGGATAAACACCCCACTGGGGTCACCACGGGAAACACATAACTTCGAAAAGCCTCTGCAACTTCAGATGAGGACAAAACCTCGGCATACTTCTGAAGTCTCGGTCACAATTACAGCGATATCTTCGGACTCCTCTCTGAGATTAGGGATAAGGAACAGTGGTACAGGAAGCTCGAATGAAGGTGTAGCAGACCAGCACTTCAGATGGATCACTGTGATCTTCGGATAGGCATTACATTGGCACAACTTCTGAGCATAACTGTGATCTTGGTGCAAGGAAGATCCTGTCATAAGTCTCAGTACAACAATGTTGCAACAGCAATAATCTCAGTGATTACCTTTATAGTGTAGTAGTAACAAAACCTCGTTGACATGGTGATAAAGCAAGATGCAACTATAAGGATCTCTATGGTACTATGATAAAGATTTTGGTGAAGCAATAATGATGATGATGATCTCAACATCAAGAAGAGGATTGGTGTCTTGGATTTGGAGTGGCCTAGTAGGTCAAGGGTCATGGTCTTGGTATTCGTTAATTGGAATCTCTATAAGAAGAATTTTGTGCGCGTTTTCCACTCAAAGAGTGAGAGGTTTTGGCCCTAGTAGAAAGCCAACATCATGTGTTTTTATCTCTTTTGTTTTTGATAACTATTTGATGAACTAAGAAGACACACTCTTATAATAAGAGAAGATTGCACTAATAAGAAAAGTTAAAGACCCTCACAAATAGTGTAACAACCCATTTTCATATCCATCTAAGTTAAGTGATTTAATAATTAAATGGTATAAACTAATATAAGCTAAATAATAAAAGTTGTATAAGTAAATAATATAAGTTAAAATAATATAAATTAAATGTTGTAAATTAATATAAGTTAAATAATAAAAAGTAGTATAAGTAAATAATATAAGTTAAATACTATAAGTTAAATACTATAAATTAAATGCTATAATTTAATATAAAGTTTTACACTTGATTATGTACAAAGTTAAGGTTCATAAAAAGATGGAAGCTTATATTAAAGTGATATCAGAAACATTCGGGTAACCCTTTTAAAAAAGATCTTTCAACCATAACTGAACCCTCTGCGCAGTCAACAGCAGCCTCTGATCGATAAATATCTACGGAAATGCATGTGGGAGGTGTCTAGTGTTGGACCAGCGGTGGGGGAAGGCTGGGAGGCGGTCACCAAACCCCTGGGTATAAAACCACTGAGAGAGCCAAGGAGAAGGGGGCGGAGAAGGAGAAAACGGAGAGGAGAGAGGGAGACCGAAACAGGAACGGAAGCAGCTGAAATTGACCTGAGGTTCTGGGCACGGGGGCAGTAAGTGAAGCTTACTGAATTGGCTGGGAGGAATTGGTTTCCCAGTAATCGATTCAACTTCAGAGAACGAGAGCAGACAGCAATTTACCAGTCAGCAGTTCAGGTAAGTTTTCGTTGTTTTAAGATTTTGCATTTTCAGTTTTCGAATCATGAAATTTCGGTATACAGTCTTTACACATGGTATCAGAGCTTCGTTCAAACCCTTCGGGACCTCACAGGCCCTACACATCCGAAAACAAAAAAAAAACCAGGGTTCTCGTTATCCCTGTGTTTCTGCAAGTTTCGTTCCTCTCGTCTTAGTCTCTGTTTTCATTCTGCTAAAATCTGAAACATCGTTAGGTTCTCTTTATTGAAGGCCAGAGCCTGGAATACATTAATCTAACCCTAGTGTGCGGAGTTTAAATCGATATCTCTAATGTGTGGAGCTTTATTCTGTTAATGTTTGAAACCAGATATAGCGTTTCTGTTATTTATAGTCTGAAATTTTTGCTTTAAATCCCACTTCTAGTCCCGGGGTTTCTTTTTTTTAACAGTCATGTTCTTATAATCGATTGACCTTATAGATCCTTTAATGTGGTCTTTTAGTTATTTTCCCGTCGAATATCCTTACGTCCGATTCAGATTATTTTTAGGTCCGGAAGTTCTGGTATATCCACTGGACGTAAGTTCCATGCTTATTCTCGGAAACCGAAGTACTGCCCTTTCCACTCTAGCAAGTTTTATTATACAATCTAGTAGCAAGGAGGGGACCTGTTCCTGAAATACCTACCGATACTTAATTTAAAAGTGCAAAGCCAAACAGTGAACCCTGCGAACCCAGATTGACTTGATGTTTAGGACAAGGTGAAAAAGTTTTACCCAGAATACAAAACAACATACCCAAGTCCTGTCAGCAAAAGGACGGAAATAGAAGACCAATTCGTTAAACCAGTGTGAATAGAATACCCAAAACGGTGCAGAAGCGGATTGGATTCTCTCCCGATTTGATGGTTTATAGGTCGGATTTCTTTAACAGGTTACCAGTCAACATACCACATATCTGCCCGTTAAACTGCTTGTCAATAAATTAAATTGTTTACCCTTCAGAAATATCTCTCGCTCTTTTTGTAGCTTTCCGTTTTTTTTTACATTAACAATTACCTTTCAACATTGAAAGATGGATATAAATCCTTATTTCAATCCTAGAGAACAACTGAGTTTCGGATGTGTTGCATTCCATAAAATAAAATGTTCATAGTCAATTGGACATATAGTCCCCTTTAAAGGCAAATACTCTTGTGGAAACTCCTTGGAAATGGATAAACAATTTTTGAAATTTTTTGGCAGTTGTAGCAGCAACATTCAATATTCTAAGGAGGATATTTGAGATGTTTAGAACATTCATGCTAATTTTAAAATTTTCATTCAAATATATGAAACACAATGTACAGAGCACTGTTGAGCTATGATTTTGAGCAGACGAGGAATTTTAGAGCTTAGTTCAAAACATTTTGAGAGTCAATTTCAAATGCCAAAATAAACTCACTTCCAATAGTGTATTTGATTTTGATCTGTTATAGAGTCCAAATGAGGATAATAAAGACAAGAAGATAAAATTCATTTTCTGAGACTAAAAGTGTTTTTGTTTTGAATATTTTGAAGCCTAGATATTTATCAGTGTGTACAGGATAGATATTAACACCACTGTTGGGATTAACAGGGTTTATTACTGCACATTTACATGTTGTTGAGGGAAGTCGTGTTTTCTATTTTAGAGAAAGACTAAATGTAACCACGTCAAGTAGAATATTCACTTATTTATTTTCAATCTTAGATCTTGTTTATCGGAGCCGCTTAAAACAAAATTATGAGCTATCGAGAATTAAACCCACGAAGCTATAACCGTGTTTAACCTGCTAAACCTGGTTAAATGACAGTTATATTCAACTGTTTACCTTTACAAATTGGAGAATAAAATCAATTTATGCTGTCAATTTACCGAACCAGCAAGTGGTCATTACAATCACCAATTCATTTGCATTGATTTACTTCACATTACACAAGTGGATTCATTATTCTATTCATACCACGAGTCCACCTGAAAATAGGATAACATCCAGAGACAATTAATACGATTTTATAGCTAGAAATTCTCATAATCTCAATAACCTCTTGATGTACAGAAATTCCTCAGATTTGGACAATGCTTATGCATGGATTCCTACATGACTGGAGACCTTCATATAAATATATAGCATTCCCTAGTCAACTGTTGACTGATTGTCATCCTATCCATCTGATAGTATTCCTAGATATTACTATAATATTACTTGTTTAGTATTCTTATCTGACAAACTATAGTTTGTGAGTAAAGTCTATGTGCTGCAATAGATGTCTTCCTTGGTGCAACTAAACGCCAACTTTGCATTACTTGCATCTTTGTTTCTGGCAACTGAAACTGAATCACTCTGTTAGTTAAAGTAAAAGACACAATTGTATGTTACTTTATTTGTACATCATATGCCCTTACAGGTTTGCTACCAAAGATATTATAGTGTTCACACAAGGTTGCAATGACCAGAGATATGTCACAATTTTGAGATATGCTACCTAGGTGGCTAATATGGTTCAACACCAAAATTGGAGGGAGATAGGTTATGTTGTCTAGTTTGTTACAATTTCAACAAGAAATATTGAACGCATGCTTGGTTTTACCTTAGGTTGAAATGTAGTACAGGTGCAGTCTTCTGTCAACTTTTGCACAAAAGATATTACTTCTGGATAACAAACATGATATGTGTTGTTTTGTTTTATGGTTTTCTAGTATAAACGCTTAAGCATTGGTTCTTGTTGGCATCTATGAAATCAAAACCTATAAATTAGGGGTTTCATATTCCAGTGTATTTAGATACATGCATTGTAAACATCTCCTACATTAAACATCAAACGCCACCTTGAATAGCTTCTAGAGAGTTTAGTGTTCCTGTAGTGTCCGGCATTATAGGGAAATCTATCAACTCACCAATGGAAGCAAGGGTTAAAGCCAGATCTTCTTCAAAACTGGAAGATGTGAAGTGGCTTTTTCAAAACTAGACAAAATTCTATCACCAAGTTGTATGTTGAAAAGTTAAATGGGATCCCGGATCATGACCCTCCATGGCTGTCATCAAGTTTCAGTATGAGGCCTGTATCGTTGTTTGCTGATAATGCCATTGTGTATTGTCATGTTTGCCAGCTATTGCGTTCCCTTGCGTTTCAGTATTCTTTCTCCAGAATAGCAAAGATTACGTATTCATAGGTCCTCAAAATTTCATTGTGTTGTTTATCTTCACATAAGTAGAAACAAATACAAAATCATGCCTCATAATCCGTAGGCAGGCAAACAGAGACTGGAGTAATGGAACATGAGTCTATGGTTAATCAGGGAAGTTTTATTCCCAATTCACAGGACTTCCACCCACCCAAGTTACATACTCCTAATCTTGAGGAGCTTTATTTGACCACTCCTATAAACTTTTAAAAATCATTTTATAAAGCTTATACAAAACTGCAAATCCTCAAGCTGTCTGAAGTAATGCCTGATTGCAAATTTTATATGCGAAACCCTATCAATGTTGCAACCCCCTCTGCATATTAACAGGGATGTTTAGGATCTATACTCTTATGCATTATTCATTTTTAGGATAGAATACCCTGCATTAGGACAAGGAGGTCGCGAGACCATCCTCCTTGACCTCGGTACCCGTAAGATCCGCCTAGCGGGTAAAAATAGCAAAACTATACCCGTTTCTAAATGTAATATCGCAAAAGAAAGTTACGTGTTAAAATTCGGTTGTCTACCTCATAATTTTTGATAAAAATTTTATTATGTGTCCAGGAACCATCACAATGGTGAAGACGTATGAGCAACGACGGCGTGATCGGGCAGCATCACCACCTTTAATGCCGCCGCCATCATCATCATCATCCCCAGCGTCACCACCAAGACCTTTATCAACACCAATCGCCCCAGCGCCAGAGTTAACTGTAATAATGAACTCCTTGGAGGCCTTATTAGAAACATTAAAAGAATCCACTAAGGCTAAAACCAAAGAGGAGTCTCATCATTTGGCTACCAGTTCAGCGGAACCGAAGAATTTCGAGCCCAGAGGATCGAATGAGGACATCTCTAGGGAACTTCAAAAAATCAGACTCCCGGAATTCTCTAGAGGCCGGGCAGGTGAACGCGCTGAAGCGTGGTTGGAGGGAATGAACAAATGTTTTGGGTTAAAAGAATATTCGTCTTCGGCAAAGACAAAAATTGCCGTGTTTCAACTCAGGGAAAGTGCCTTGATTTGGTGGGGAAATCTGGAAAAACAGCTGCACCTTACATCAGATAGAGTCCCTTGGGAACTGTTTGAGGAAAGGTTTCTCGCAAAGTATTTACCTCCGTACTTTCAGCAACAGCAAGCTAGAGCCTTTCATACGTTAGTTCAGGGAAGTAAAACGGTGGAAGAGTACGAGATAAGGTTCATGGAACTGGTAAAATACATTCATTACTTAGACTTAGATGAACGCCAGGCTGAACGATTCATTTTTGGGTTAAACCCTCTTATCCGAGCCTTGGTAAGCATGTGGAAACCATCATCCGTAGCCGAGGCGATTGAATGTGGCCGATATGCAGAAGAGCACCTAGGGATCAAAAGGGATATGGGGCCAGTCGGGCCTGTCCAAATAGGATTTCCAGGAAAGACTCCCCGGAACTTCTTCAGGGGGGGTAGCTCGAGGCCACCGTACGGTAACAGGTTTGCCCCGAGAAATATAGGGGCAGGAGCTCCCATGGCAGTAAACATTATAGCCGCAGAATCATCAAACACCAGTCCCTGGGCATCTCAAAGGACCGCTTGTGGAGGGAGAAATTCGAGAGGAACCAATGCGAGAGGACGAAGCTCGTTCTCTAGAAATTCACGCCCTGACTCAAGAGGATCAGCGCCAATTAATTGTTGGGGATGTGGGGGACCGCACTTTCAACGGGACTGCCCCGGAGCTTCGTCAAATATATTGCATAGGGCTG
>APFE030704917.1:32085-53249 GCA_000404065.3 Pinus taeda | reverse complement strand
AGCTGGTTGATTTGTAGAAGAGATTTCTACAGGATATCAAAGCGAGGATTGATCATCAGATCTATTATTCAGGAAGTGACTACGTTTTATTTCTTCATGCAGAGTCTGTAATCGGGCCAGGTAGCCTCTGGATTCATCCTTCTTTTGGAAGGTGAGATATCCGGTGAATGCCCATACAGTCGATCTATGTACAAGAAATACTTCGTTCTCACGAATTTTAGATGGGAAGCAGTTGAGTTTTTTTGAGCTGGTGGAATGGCGCTCAAAGATAAACTCAGAAACATCTAAGTGTGAGAATGGAGACAGTATGCCCAGTATCTCATGAAGTTCACTTAATGCCGGGATGAGCTGGGAAGTGTGGGGGTGACTATCGATGATGAGGATGGTGAGTCTAGCACTCCTTGACCTTCCTAAGAGATGGCATAGCTACCAGGACTCAGTGAATGGAAGGGAGAAACTGCCAAATTGGGAATGACTATGGTCGGATTTGATGCAGGAGGAGATCAGATGGAGCACCAGAGATAGTTCTTCATCTATGCATGATGAGGAGAACTGTGCCTTAGCGAGTAAGGTGAAGAAGGGGAAGGAGAAGGTTTCTCTTTCTGAATCCAGTTCTTCCAATGATGGGAAGAAGGTTGGCAAGTCGAAGGTGAGATGCTTTCGTTGTCATGAATTGGGCCATTATGCTACTAATTGCCTGAAGAAGAAGTCCAAGAAAGGATCCGAGGAAGGATCTGAAGGTGAGGCACTTGCTTCACAGTTTGAGTTGGATTTCACACTCTTCGCATGCATGGTTTCATCCATGATGGGAAGTGGTTGGTTTCTTGACAGTGGAGCTTCTTTCCACATGACCGGTGACAAAAAAAAATTCAGTACTTTGGACGAGAAAGATCTCCAGATACTCATAAGGATGGGTAATGATGAGAAGTATAATGTCTCAAGTGTAGGCACGGTTTTTTTTCAGAGGGAGCATGGAGCTCACCTTACCTTGACCGATGTCAAGTATGTACCAGGACTGAAGAGAAACTTGGTGTCAATCGCGATGCTGGAAGACAGAGGCTATGATGTAGTCTTCAGAGACAGAAAGGTTTTCCTTAGACACATCATCACTAGACAGGTGAAGCAGATTGGTTCACGGGTCAAGAACCTGTATGCTCTTAAGGTTCAAGATGCATGCAAAGCCTTGAGCAGCAAGGCAACTGATGAAGACTTGGTGGTTGAGAGGGAGGGTATATTACCTCTCAAAATGCAGAGCCAGAAGAAGTCTCAGACAATTGTGGAGGAGCCACGATTGGTGCAGCAGCTTCAGGAGGTTGTGGAGCAGCCACAACAAGGGAAGCTGAGAGGAGATCGAGTAGAGACATCTACTCATGCAGAGACCTCCAATAGGGGGAAACTTCGAGCTAGGTGGGCTAAGGGATCGCATGCAGCCATACCTCTAGGTAGGAGGTGGGGCGAGATAGATTGATAGTCCCAAGGAGGAGGGGCAGGAGCCTTGAGGTACCCAACCTCTTGGATGAGACCTTGCTGCGGGAGCCCCGATGTGGAGTAGCAAGAACTGACTGATTGGGTAGAGATAGATGCGGATGGAGCGGCAGAGAGAGCGACAGTGCGAGGAATCCTAGGACAGCGCATAGCTAGCACGCTGCAGCAATGCGAGAGGCACAAGTGTTTTGCACAGTGCTAAGTGGCACAGAGAGGTGTGCAATGGTGCGAGATGAATGAAGATGTTGCAGTAGCACAGATGTCAGAGAGGGAGCACTTGTCAGCAGCAGGTAGAGCTTCAGCATCAGAGTATGTTTCTAGCCCAACAGGGAGGTCAGTTGGGAGGTGCAGTGCGGATGCAATGCCGGGAGATAGAACCAGCAGCAGCACGGATGCAGTCAGAGATCAAGGTGATAGAGGCTAGAGCAGTCAGATACTGAAGAGCACTGAGATGCAGAGTTTTCAGTCGACAGAGGCAATAGCAGTCAGAGACTTTGATGATAGAGCAAGTGGACTAGCCAGATGTATTGCATGCAGAACATTCTAGAGTTACAGGATCGGGTTTGGGAGGAAGCCTTTCTTGTTGAGAGGGAGTGTTGAAAAGTGTGCAACAAGAAATGCTTGTTGAGATTGCAACAAGATGATGGAGCTTAGTGGAAAGGAGTCGCCTTCACTAAGTGGGCCCGCAGGCTATTGTTGGCGCAAGTCTATTTTTAGACAATGTCTATTTTTAGACATATGGATCATGGTCTATGAGTTGCAGGAGGTTGTTGTTTATGGATGATTGATCAAGTTGGAAAAAATAGATGGACTTCTACTTTTAGACCACAGCGGAGTGACTGCTCAGTCTAAATATAGAACAGTCAAATATTATTAGCTCATAATAATATTTAGACTATAAACTTTGTCTTATTCTCTTGGAGCACTTCAGGATGAGCTACGGATGTGGTACATGCAGATCCCAGAAGGAAATACGTGGTTACCTATGGGATGACTAATATTTGCATGCAGGACTTCAGTTAGAAGTCAAGTGAGTTGAGTTTAGTGGACTGGAGGTGCAGTTGATGGAGTTGTGTTCAGTTTAGCTTTGTTAAACTGGTTGTATTTAGTCTAACTGGCAAATAGACTAGAGATGAGTTGGGTGAATTAGTTATTAATTAATTCACAAGTTATTAACTCATAATACAAATAATGAATACATCAGTTAACTCAGTTGCATGTCAGTGCATGTTCAGTTCAGCAGGGACAAGTGTTAGAGAATCAAATTGCTATCAGTTGTGACTATAGTTGTGCACCAGATCTTGCACAAATCAGGGGATTGAGTATGCCAATGAGTTTGCACGTATTGTAGCTTTTTCTCACATGATTTAGCCAAGGAAAGACGTGGCTGCCTTGGAATTATCACCGGTTCTTGTGCAGGTATTGAGCAGCGGAGGTAGGCAAGCAGCGAAGAGATTTGAGCCAGTGATTGATTCAGATCTGAGCTGTATTGTGTGTAACAGGTGGAGCTGGTACTGGATTGCTTGTGATAAGCATTGTACTTTGTAATGTTACATGACTCAATCATTAATATACAGATAGTTGGGGTTTTTAGCGAGATGCTTTCCCGGGATACATATTGTGTTAATGTGTGAATGCTCTTGATGTTTTATTGTTATTGATGCTGCTATATTGATGATCAACTTAGAGGAGCTTATGTATTGTGTATGTTTTCCACAATAGTACATGATCAGGATAATCTCTGTTGAATATGTGTTAAATTATTCAAAATTTCTACAAAAAACACATAGATACATCAGATGTATGTGGAAACCCATAAAGGGATAAAACCACAAAAGTTATGTCTAAACATTGTTGTAATTTCAAACCTATTGTTACATCATATTTTATAACTCCAACAAGAAGGAGACACCCATCCCCTATATTTACAAGAAACCACTTGAAGGAAGCACCGATTCCCTGATCTTTATATGCTCTAACCTGAAGGAAACACTAACTTCCTAATGTTCAAGCACCAACCTTATTGAGAGACCAACCACTTTAAATATATTGATAGAAATCGACCTTCTTTTCCTCGTATATCCCTCTTTCATAAAATTTTCAAATACAAATCAATAGGAATTCTTGTATATATGAATTTTCTTATTCAATTTTGACTCTTCCAAAGGTATCCTCTGATTTTTCTCATCAATCTAGATTTCACATCATTCTATTGCACTCAGATCTTCACTTTTATGCTAGAAAATTATATATTACATAGAAATGGAACACAAAATATTTTGGAAACATAAATACAAAAATTCATAAAATAAGAGAGACACAAATATACGTGGTTCACCCAATTTGGGCCATGTCCACGGAGAAAAATCCAAATCATACTTATATTATCCAGCAAAATGAAGAAATATAACTTGTAGAAGATCCATTATAATTTCCTCTTCGCTCTCACACAACCTCCTCTCTCTCTCTCTCAAAATAATCACACACAACCGCAATACAACTCCCTCATATAAAATAAGGGTTTCCTTTCAGGGAAAAACCCATAAATTAACATAACTTCTATAGTTAGATCATTCAGCTAATGAACGACCTATATTGACTACAAAATTACAATATTTATAAGGAAATCTTTCATCTATTTTTAGCTTAGGGGGTGCTACCCTTGAAACCCCACCAGGAGGTGGAGCTCTTTAAAAGTAATCGTTACCCCCCTAGTAGCTATCATATGAGTGACATTGTCACCCCATTTAGGAACTAGGATCCAACACATCTGGGAGCTCTGAGTCAAGAAGATAATCATGCTGCACACCCAACAATCTTCCACTTGGAAACTAAGTATAGCAACTCCACCATTGCTTCATTTGCTAGACAGTGCTTCCACTTTGGAGCTGGCTATCTCTCATCTTCATCATTATACTTGAAGACCAATTGAAACTGAGTAGGATCTCAGTTTCTCCCTGGTTACAACTCATTTTAACATGTTTGCAAGATTATGGCTAATGTGTATCTTTTCCAACTTCAATTGTCCATCTTCCAACATCGACCGTATAAAATGGTACTTGTTCTGTATATTCTTATCCTTGGAATGAAATTTTGATTTCTTTCCAAGATGAATGACTCTTTGGCTATCACTATATAACCTTCCCATCTCCTTCCTCTTGCCTAACTCATCCATAAAACTTTGTAGCCAAATCATTTATTTACTAACCTCTATAGCAGCAACATACTCTACTTTTGTTCTTAAAAGTGCAATAATGTTTTGAAATTTTGAAACCCAACTAACAGTTGTTCCACCTAGAGTAAACACATACCCTATGACGGTCCCCTTGTTATCTCTCTCACTTTCCATGTCTGCATCAACATATCCCTGTAGAGCAATGTTTGAACTGCCAAAGCATAATTCTTGATTTTTGGTACGTCTCAAATATTTGAGAATCCACTTCACTACTATCCAATGCTATTTTCCTGGTTAGTTCATATACTTTCTTACAACTCCCACCGCATGCACAATATTAGGCCTTGTGCAGACCATTGCATACATTAAGCTTCCAACTGCTAATGCATATAGAAATTTACACATATAATTCATCTCTTCATGTGCCTTGGTACATCTCTCCTTAATAAGTTTGAAATGGCTAGCCAAAGGTGTATTAACTAGGTTTTCATTAAATTGTTCGACCACCTTTTCTATGTAATCACTCTGACACAATGTTGATTTGACATTTTTCCTCTTTGTAGTTATTCTCATACCAAGGATTTGTTTTTTACCATCCAAATCCTTCATAGCAAATGAATTTGCCAATTTTCCTTTGAGCACATTTATTTCTTGCATGTTAGACCCTGCAAAAAGCATGTCATCTACATATAATAGAAATATAATATAGCTACCATAATTTTGTTTCCTAAGATAAATGCAATGATCAAAATGACATCTAGTATAACCTTGTTCAAACATAAACTTTTCAAATTTTATATACCATTACCTTGGAGCCAGTTTCAATCCATACAAGCTCTTCTTCAACCTACACACTAATTTCTCCTTCCCTTTGACCTCATACCCTTTTGTTTGTTGCATATATATTTATTCCTCCAAACCCCCATGGAGAAAGGTTGTATTTACATTTAACTTCTCAAGATAAAAATCCTCTACTGCCAATAGACTTAAAATAGTTTTGGTTGAAGTTATTTTAACAACATGAGAAAAATATTCATCAAAGTCTATACTTTCCTTTGTGAAAACCCATTCATCACAAGTCTAGCCTTATACATCTTTTTTCCTCTATCTTCTTCCTTCAACCTATAAATCCATTTATTTTGTAATGTTGTTTTACCTGTAGACAAGTTGACTAAGTCCCAAGTCTAGTTATGCATCATGGAGTCCATCTCTTCTTTCATGGCTTGCTCCCACTTCTTCTTGGTTTCTATCTACATTTCTTCTTCATATCTTTTCACTTCACCAAAATCTGTCAACTATACATAATATATGAAGGAGACTATTGTTTAGGGGGTCTACTTATCCTAGTATATATTCTAACACCACTTTAAGGTGTTTGAGGTGCCAATTATTGTTGTGGTTGTTGTTGTTGTTGTGGCTATTGATCATTGTGATTTTCATGCACCTTTACCTTTTTTGTGATCTCATCAAGCACTACATATTCTTTGTTTTCCTTTTCATGTTTCTTTTCCAACATTTTATCCTTGTACAAGACCTTTTAATTGAGTATGACATATCTTCTCCTAATGATTTTGTGATTTTCATAATCATATAAGCGATAACCAAAATCATTAAGACCATATCCAATAAAGGTACATTTCTTTGATTTGCCTCAAGCTTTGTGATATTTTATTTATTAATGTGGACAAAGGATTCACAATCAAAATTATTTAAAAATGAGTAGTTTACCTTTTTAATTGTCCATGCCTCCTCTAGAATACAACCATCCAAAGAACTTGAAGGCCCTTTGTTTATTAGATAAAAAGAAGTATCCACAACATCTACCCAAAATTGTAAGGGCAATATTGCATGTAATCGCATGCACCTTGTGCACTCCATGATTGTCATGTTCATCCTTTCTGACACACCATTTTCCTGTGGCGTTCTTGGAATTTTCTTCTTTATGCAAATTCCATGTTCTTAATAGTATTTATCATACTCTTTGTTGCATTTTCACCTCCATTATCTAATCTGAGAAACTTCAACTTCTTTCTTGTCTCATTCTCAACCAAATCTTTCCATTTCTTGAAAGTATCAAATACATCATATTTATTCTGAATATAATAAATCCATGTATAATAAATACAAGCTCTAATTTTTCTCTCTTATTTTCCTTCCCAACTCTAATAAATCTGACTCTCTTTTGTTTTCCATAAACACAATTCCCACATAAATCCAAATCAACATGCTTTAAACCTAGCAACAAATTTCTTGAGTGAAGAAAATGCATCCCTTTCTCACTCATGTTCCCATGCTTATTATGTCGCAATGTCATATCTTCTCCTGTGGAGGTTAAATCATTAACAAAATAAGAAATGCCATTGCTTAAATACAACGCACCAACCTTTTCTCCTTTTGTTATTACCAGGGATCCATTAGTGACCTTCCACGATTTGTTTATGAATGTAGTTACACAACCTTCACCACCTAACTTCGCTATTGAAATTAGATTTTTCTTCAGATCCGGAACATGCCTTACCTCATTCAATAGCCATTGGTTTCCATTTTATTTATTTATAAAAACCTTACCCATTCTGGTGATTTTACAAGTTTTATCATCACCCAAACGAACATGTCCAAAATATCCTTGAACATAGTGTTGTGCCCTACAACAAGCCCCATTTCATATCATCACTATTCCAAAACCATAATATGAAATGGGTCCCTTATTAATTTTTGTTTTTAAATTGGTATCAATTTAAGTTCTATTCTAAGAGGCCCAAAGAAATGAAAGAAAACATCACCTAAAGGCCTCTCCAATAAACCAATCAAAAATCCTTAACGTAAAATGATTTATCTTTTGTCATTGTGATAAAACGATCGCAAGATCGCATATCGCAATGACAAAGGGAACACAACTTAGGGACATTTTGATTTCCGCCGATGCGAAATCACTATCGGGTATCGGTGAAACATAAAGTAACACAATTAAGAACCCCTTGCTCCGATGCGATGCGAAATCGGCAATCGGCAATCGACGATAATGACAAAACGTAAATAAGCTCCTGCTAGCCCCGATGCAATGCGACATCGCTATCGGCGATCAGCGATTCACCATGTACACATTCTTAACCGCCCCACTCACTACTCCCAATGCGATGCGATATCGTTATCGGTGGCCAGGGATTCCAAATGGAACCACAACAATGACTTAGGATTTTCCCGACGCCCGATTGCGAAAAGGGCAAAAGCGTAGTTTTCAAAGTAAAATCATAAAGTCAGTTTTAATATGATTTATTCGTAATTAAGGCAATATCTTTTGAAAATCCGCTCATCCGCGTTCAACCGCCAAATCGCCCAAGGCATGCTTCAAATGAATCATTCGGCCATTAACCGAAACGACTGGTATTAATGAGATTGACAGGCCTTAACGGCCATTTAATGAAAATAGCAAGCTTGCGATCTATTCACAGATTTGATCTGAAAGTCGTCTTAAGTCAATCGATCACCATGAATTTATCAAGATATATATATACCTCAGTCTATTCAATTCATATTATTGTTTCCTGTATTACGCCTATCTTTCTCTCTGTGCAGAATTCTTCTGTAGAGACAGATTTGAGTGGAATGGGAAAAAAGTCCAAAAAGACTACCATGCCTACCGCTTCGCCAGCTGCAGGGCAATCTGTTGTCGATTTAGGCAGTAAA
Source organism: Pinus taeda (assembly GCA_000404065.3). Taxonomy (NCBI): domain Eukaryota; kingdom Viridiplantae; phylum Streptophyta; class Pinopsida; order Pinales; family Pinaceae; genus Pinus; species Pinus taeda. The sequence continues at coordinate 44,902 of APFE030704917.1, read as the reverse complement.
ACGAAAGGGCTTATATCAGATACTATGTGCCTGGGACTTACCAGAGCCAATTGGCAAGGAACATATAACCTGATTGAAGTCGAAGAGCCGAAGGTGACGGGGATACAAGTCTCATGCGATAGTACTAGAAAATCTGAGGCTAATCTAAAAGACTTGGCCAATTCCTTTCTTCACAGAATAGCGGCCCGGGAGAAAATTCTCCCATATACGGATGTGGTAAGGTGGGAAATCCAAGAGATCCAAATTACCGACAGAATGTTCAGCACTGCAGATGCGAGGATTTTCGGTTCTTTTCGAGCCGAAGATATAAGGCAAATGTATCATCTGCTGGCAGAAGAGAAAAAGTATAACACAGCATTTCTGGAGAAGTTCCGAGCAGAAAATGAGACCGAGTCTGAACCAATTCGAGGCTGGAGACAAAATCCAGCAAAGCACAAGCACGAATCCTCGAGTAAGTACTCAGTCGACTCTCTATGTTCTCCTTACTGCTATGCTGGGATTATGATGTGTAGACTATGGGGATTACATGACTCCGCCAATTTTACCATAGAAATGGTCCCCTTAATGGAGGCAGCATGTAGTGGCGAGATAATGGATTGGGCGGATATATTATCTGATAAGTTAGCCAAGGCCATTCTTAATTTCAAATTTAATTCTCGTGTCATAGAGAGGTTCATTTCGCCATTTTATTACAGTGCCTATGTGTTGGATGTTTTATGTTTTAATTCTGAATTTCCTGTGCTCAGATGGAGGTGGACGTCACAAGACCCCACACCCATCCACATATATCATCAAAAGTTGTGGAAGACCAACTACAAACACCACCTATATCAAATTTGCAACGGTTTCATGTTGCCGATTCATTACTCCATTTTTGATAAGCCTTCCCCGAAAATTTTTGAACAAGCAGGGGTGGATTTAACCGCAGTAGCAAGTTGGTTCGGAGAAGAGAAATTCACCTACATTAGAGTTTTTTGCAGTCAGGCCAGGCCCCATGTGCTTCCACTATACATCCCTGATAAGTTACTTGACAGGGAAGTAGCTTATCAAATCAATGTCGATGGGGTTACTCAGACTCTAAAAAAAGAAAAGAAGCATGTCTGGCCCTCCTTTCCCCTGCGAATTGGAATTTACACTACATGATATCAAACATGCAGAGAAGGAAGTTAGGAAGATAAATTTGCTGACTCTAGCCACTCTGCCAAGCAGGCAGTACAATCCAAGGAAAATCGCTTACAATGCGCTCAACCAGGCCAAATTGGCCAAGTTTGAGCACAAAGAAGACAGATTCGAGGATTTGTTTGCATCGGTTGAATCGCTATATCAAGTTAAATCGCTTGCCAGAAATGAATACAACGATGAGGGGCTAGCCGAATTTAACAGAATTAGAGAACAGAGGTTGCAAACTCTGCCTCTAGACCTGTTAGCGACTACTCCAACGACGACAAAATCAAGTGAGCCTAAGCAGCAAAGTAATACGCAACCTCCTACTACATCAAAGCAGCAGGAGGAAGTGCATAATCAGAGGCAGGAAGAAACCCAGGAAAATGTGCAGCGACAGGATGAAACCCAGGCGAAAACTCAAGAAGAGAGCAGCTCAAAAGTTAATGATGATACACAAATTGATCCGAATTTGCTCCAGCAATGGCAGCAATTCAACTCAATCATCGACAACCTAGAGTGCTCGAAAGATGATGAGGTTTCTAAAGATGGCGACACACAGGAAGCGACATCAAAACAGGTTTCGAGCGAAACCAACGACCCACCAAAATCAAAAGAAACAGAAATAATTCCTAAGGATCCATCGGGTGAAATCATTTTGCAAATAGAAGAGGTTCCCCCTTTGGATGTATTCTACAGCCCAAAGCATAAATCTGTTGTAAAGCGACAGAGGAAGAGGAGAAGGGCTGATCAACCTTCTCTATTCCCTGAATTAACAGTAACAGGCAATGTTGTGTGGAAAGAGGAATTTGATCCCTCCGATGACTTAACAAAGCTATTGCAATACGCTGGAGCATATTCGGCGGCGACCATTGATAAAGCATCGGAGGTGAGCAGTCTATTAAAAGTGAAAGATCAAGACATCTTTTCGCTACAGGCTCAATTATCAGAAGTATAGCAGAAGGCAGAGCAGGCAGAGTAGGAATTGGTAGTACAACAGCAAAACAATTATTAGCTGACTAAGCAATTACAAGAGGAGAAACAGAGGATTGACGAGATCTCAATCCAAAGGCAAAAGGAGCTATCGGCAGCATTGGAGCAATTAAAAATATCAATTGAGGGAACGATAAAATCTAAAGATGAGAAAATCGCTCAATTATCAACTCAAATTGAGCAAATGAAAAGGCTCCCTCAGGTAGATGAGTTTAAAGCAGAGGCGCTTCAATTAAATAAGGCATTGATAAATTAGGTTAAGCTCCTATGTCAGCAAATTACCCAGGCAGAGCCATTGTGCGAGTTGGTAGCATCCATAAGCGAAAAGGTAGAAAAGGCAAGGACAGATTTGGATCAGGCCGAAGAAACACTGACAAGTTTTCTGGAATGGCAAGATTCCGATCAAGGCCAAGCAACTAATCTACCAAGAATTCTGGAATCGCACAAAGAAATACTATTCACAGAATGGCAATCACAGTTAATGAAGGCAGAAAGAGCGATTTTTAGATGCAAGGAAACCATTGTAATTTGGTTGAATTAGTAAATAATACTCTTTATTTGTCTAACATGATTTCCCAATGTACTCCAGGCCAATTAACAGCAACAAAGATGTTGGAGCATTCATGCTACCCAGAGCTGGAGAAAAATGGAAGATTAATCGCGGAGATCAACAGTTTGACATGGGATGCCTATTGGTTCTTCTTAGTGAAGCCGTACAGCCAGCTGCCCAACTCAGCTTGCGCCTCAATAGACTGCTAGAAGTGGAGCCGAGGCTTGCGATAAGCCAGCTCAGGTTTAAAGGCAAGCAGCCCGAGTCATGATTCACATCACAGGCTGCCAGATCACCCCAAGGAGATAGAATGCATTTACTGATTCCAATTTAGTAGGATTTTGTTTCATATATTTTTTTAGCTTAGTAGTATTTATAGACCCTTTCACGCATTTAGAAAGGGTCGTAAAGTTTTGTATATGACTTAAACCCTGAAGTTGCACTATTTTACTTTAGGGATATTCTTTTATGAAACTGGACCAATTATTCTGAGTTTAATGAGGAAGGTTTTTATAAAAATGTGCAATACTATCTTTGTTTAAAAGCATTTCTGTGTTGAAGGAAGAATTGTGAATAGCGATTGATATCTGGGATTGATTAGCAGCTCACATGGTACTATTATTTGTGTCTGTACTCATTCCTGTTATATAAATTGTTATTTAATCGCTCTTGCTATTATCGCTTATATATATATTTTCTTTTCGCAGCATCCTTTTTGCATCCCACTATTGGTTGTTTATAGCATGCTTCTCTTTCAATCGTATATATGTATCGATGATATAAATAGTGAATGCAGTAATTCGTGTTAATCACTTCATTTTGACTATTCATATGAAGTAATCTTTAAATGATTGAATATCTCTATTTATTCTACGGAGTCATCTATATGCCTATTAGATAGATAATGATTATTAAACGCTGCATTCCGAATGAATAAATTGTTCCCGGGATTAGTATTAGTTTTCCTATTTTTGTCAATAGAATAAGCTAGTCGCCTATCATCAAAAGCAAACTATTCATCACCCATCCATCCCTTTTATTCATTATCAGGAAACTGGTCCCGTTATCTCCAGTCGGAGCCACCATCCCAAACGGAAAAGGAGCTGTACTAATGTCCGGACCGGGTGGTTATCCCCCAATGTTGTTACAGCGATTTTCGAGGCATCAACATTTCTGGCACTAGAAGGAGGGCCATCTGCTATGAATGGCGAGTAAGCCAACACCTACAAACCATTCAAAGAGTAATTCACCCTCTACCTCTCCTCGGACATCTCGTTCGCATTCTGAATCTACAGTATCCAGACGAGACGAAGAGGAATCAACCGCTACTGCTCAATTACATCATACTTCAGAACACTTAAGTCCGGAGTCCCCTGAAGTTCAATCCATCATCTAGAAACTTCAAGGCTTCTCAATTTCGCCTCCTAGATCTAAAGTATCACAAGGCAGTCAGACTTCGCAATTTCGCTTACTCCCTCACCTTACTAGACTCCAAAGCAAAAATCTAGGTATTGAACAACCTGAGTTTCCTTTGCCCGAAAGGAAAAGGATTAAAAAGACCGTTGAAGCTTCTGGTAGCGAAACATTTTCTCCATCATCTTCCATTTCATCATCACCTGTGCGAAGTCAAACACCCACTTCACCATTACATATCGTTGTTCACCAAGGGACTTCTTCTCAAACATCACAGTCTTTTCAGTCTGTACTTCCACCTCCCCCTCAAGCACCTGGAACACCACAGGAAATCGTTGGTACTCCTAAAATGGCTCAAAGACCATGGAGAAGTCCTAGTGCAGTCACCATGCCTACACCTTTACATCCGTTACCTGATTACCCCGAAAAATGGCTACCCAAGTTCAATCTAGATGTTGGAGCTTCGGCAGAAGAACACATAAACAATTTTATGTTGTCAGTCAATCTAAAGGGAGTCACTGAAGAAGATGTGGTAGTAAGATTATTTCCCTATACACTGCAAGGATCTGTAGGGTCTTGGTATTTTTCCTTGCCCTCTGGGTCCATCACAAGTTGGAATATCTTCCAAGAACAATTTCTCACCAAATACGGCGATGATAGATCCTTGGCTACACTCGTCCATGACGTTTCCAATTTAAGGATCGAGTCAAGAGAACCCATTAAGGAGTTCAACTCCCGATTTAACAAACTCTTGAACAAAATCCCCACCGATGATAAGACAAGCGAACAAGTTAGAAGCGAGTGGTATATCACTGCCTTACCCTCAAACATAGCCATATTTGTGGATAGGGCTAAATAGCCTACATTGGCCGAAAACATGAAGGAAGCACTCGCTGTTGAAAAAAGTGTAATCACCTTAGAAAAGAAAACTGCCCTGGAAGAACGAAAATCTAAAAAAGTGTCCTTTAAAGATGACTCAAAGAAAAAGATCACTAAGGACCCATATGACATGGAGGGCCTTTAGAAAGTCCTTAAAACCATGTCGAATGAAATGGTTGAGATCAAGAAACAAGTATCAGAGTCCTCAACGAAGAAACCATATAGGAATTTCAAGAAAACTGAGTCCAAGCCTCCAAATGTTATATCATACGCAGACTCGAATCCAGAGGAAGAAGAAGAGGAAGAAACAGTTACACCATCCGAAGAAGAAGAAGAGGAAGTAGCTGGATGCCACGGGATGTGGGACTTTATACTCCCTAATTCCGATACTGACGCTGAGCAAGAAGCCTTTCCTGTCACTACAAGGAGTAAAGCTACTCCCGAAACCTGTTCAAGCTAATCCAAAGAAAAGGAGTGCTGGAACCAATACTGCAAAGGAAAAGGTCCCCGCAAGGAAGCCAGCCGCGACAGTATCTCAGAATCAGCCGACATCCTCCAATACACCTTCGTCATCTAAGACATTGGTAGTTTTTGATTCGATGGATTATAATATTGTCGATGACATGAAGAAAACTAAGGAAAACATCACCATGTTTGAACTTAGTAAATTAAAACATCAACAAAAACTACTTCTTAAAGAACTTAATGATGTTCCTTCTTCACCTCTTCCCACCACTAAAGCTGCAAGCGACTCAGGACAACCACCTTCTGGTAGAGTTGAGGCAACTAACACAATTCTGATTGGAGATAGATCAAACTCCCATACCCTCCTTTCCTCTTAACATATGAAATTTACAATCGAAATCTACACAACTGCTTAATTGATTCTGGGGCATCCTCGAATATAATTCCTGCTTCAGTTTGCTCTAAACTGAATATAGAACCCTAGAAGTCTTCTATTCACATTGTGCAGTTAGATAGAACTAAGGTTCAAGTTCTAGGGGAAATAAACTCTGTAACGATCAGGTTATCGGCATATCCACGAATAGTCCAAAGGATTGATATCCTAGTCGCCAATATACCTAAATTCTATGGGTTGATTTTAAGCAGGGATTGGTCAGAAAAACTCCACGGGTATATCTCCACCAATTGGTCCCATATGTGGCTCCCCTATAAGGGCAAGCCCAATCAAATAAAGATCGATCGGGAGAAACATATGACCCACACTATTACAGAATTTGAACAAGAAAATCAACCAATTGCGTTCAACAACAATATCCTAGGAAATTATTCTTCCGAGTCATTTTTCAGCAATTATATTTCCGAGCCATCTCCTTTCTCAGTTAACAATTTCGCATCGCAAATTGAAAATTTTTCACAGACCGACAGGTCTAAATGTGTTAATGTTACTGAGAATTTTGTAACAAAGATTGTAGATAATTCTTTATTTTGGTCTTTATCTTTCGATGGGTCCAAGTCTAGTGAAGGATCAGGAGCAGGATGCATTTTGGTTAGCCCGCAAGGAGAAAAAACAATGTTGTCTTGTAGATTAGAATTTGAATGCACCAATAACGCAGCTGAGTACAAAGCATTAGTCCAAGGACTGTACAAAGCGATCAGCCTCAAGGTCCAATACTTAAAGGTCTTTGGTGACTCTGAGATTATTGTTAAACAGGTAAGGAATACAATTCATTGTCTTTCAAACCATCGCAAGCATTATCAATCGCTGGTAAAAGAGCTCACTTCCCATTTTTTAGCATTCAATATTTCTTCCATTCCCAGGTCGCAAAATTCAGTAGCCGACTTGCTAGCCAATGTCGCTTCCAAGCTACTCCCTTCCGAAGACTATAGTCCAGATAGGTTTTCAATCGAATTACTTTTTAGGCCATCCATTCCTGACAATGTAACCAATTAGAGAGTGTTTAACCACGATGATGACATTTTACAATTTCTGACCTCCGAAAAATCCTATGATAATCAAATCATTGAGGAAGACGAGCACGATATTCAAATGTGAGATAAACCTGAGGAAAACTCAATTCCAAAGTGCGTGGTGAAGCTTGAGGACCTTTACGATATTAAAGACAGGTTTAAACCTGTGTCTAATACAAAGCTCCAGAGCTCTACCTTAAGGTTTGAATTAATAAACCTTGGCACTGAACAAAATCCTCAAAACATTAATTTAGGATTAGGACTTTCCATAGAGGAAAAGGAAGCATTCATTAGTCTGTTACGGAAGAATAAACATGTTTTCGCTTGGAAATATGATGATCTAAAAATGTATGATACATCTATTATTCAGCACACTATCCCAATGCTTCCCGAACAAAAACCAGTTCAACAAAAGCTAAGAAAAATACATCCAAACTTAGAGGGTCAAATAAAATCGGAACTCAATAAACTCTTGAAAGCTAAGATTATTTTTCCCATACGACACTCAAACTAGGTCTCCAATATGGTACCAGTTAGAAAGAAAAATGGCGACATAAGGATTTGTATTGATTTAAAAGATAACTTCCCATTACCCACTATGGAGCAAATACTCCAATCAGTGGCAGGCTCAGAGTTAATGTCCTTCTTGGACGGGTTTTCAGGGTATAACCAAATTTTGGTCCACCCCGATGACCGACTCAAAACCACATTCATAACAAAGTGGGGAACATATGCATATCAGAAAATGCCTTTCGGACTTATTAATGGAGGAGCCACTTTTCAAAGAGCGATGGATATCGCTTTCAAAGGGTTCATTAATAAAACAATAGTCGTCTATTTAGATGACATTACTGTATTTTCAAAAGAGAGATCCAATCACTTGCATGATTTGAATCAAATCTTTCAACGCTGTAAGAAATACGGTATTTCTCTAAACCCTAAGAAATCTTTTTTTGCTCTTGATCAAGGTAAACTCCTAGGCTTTATTGTATCTAAAGATGGCATCTATATTGATCCAGACAGGATTAAAGAAATTTCTGAAATCCCTTTTCCTCATAAGAAGAAATCCATGCAGTCATTCTTAGGCCAAATCAATTTTGTAAAAAGATTCGTTCCAGATTTTTCTCAAATTATTTTACCACTTCAAACTATGATTAAGAAAAATTCAATCTTCAAATGGGGATTGCCTGAAAAGGAAGCATTTGAATTGATCAAGCAGTCAATAATCAATGCCCTAGCTCTAAATACTCCAATTTTTTCTAATCATTTTACATTATATACCATCGCATCCGATTCTTCTTATGCTGCAGTACTTACACAAATCAACGATCACAATTTGGAAGCACCGATTTCATTTTATAGCTCAAATCTTCAAGGTGCAGAACTAAATTATTCTGAAGTAGAAAAACAAGCCTTTGTTGTATATAAAGCGGTTAAACATTACAGACCTTTCCTGTTAAAAGCCCATACAAAGGTTATAGTTCCTTTCTCCTCAGTTAGGCAACTATTAATCCAAAGAGAACTGGGAGAAAAAAGGGAAAATTAGGTAACAACACTTCAAGAATATGACCTAGAGATCAAGCCAACAAAGATTGTTAGAGGCCAAGGTTTTTGCAGATTATTGGCAGGTGCATCCAACATCCCGGAGTCAAGTGATGCAGATCAATCTAAAACCATCAATCAGGTAAGTGTCATTGACTCTGAATCACAGTATGCTGATTTAATATTTTACTTGAAAAATGGATATGCACCTCCCAACCTATCCTACAAAAACAAAAGGGCAATAAGATTAAAAGCGAAAATTTTTACCATGATTGATGATGTTCTGTTTAGGCAAAATTATGACTCCGTTTTACTAAGATGCCTTGAAAAACAGGAAGCACAAAGGGTCTTGCAGGAATTGCATGACGGACCAGCAGGAGGCCACTTCGGAGCTGATACCACTGCTCACAAAGTCATCCATGCTGGGTATTATTGGCCCACTCTGTTTAGAGATGCTCACGAATATGTGAGGAAATGCCAAAATTGTCAAACTTCAAGTGGAAGACAAAAGAAATCAGCTTTCCCTCTGCAACCGGTCAACATTGAACAACCATTTGAGCAATGGGGATTGGACATTATCTGAGAAATTACCCCTAATTCTTCCAAACAACACAAGAATATCCTTACTGCTACCGATTACTTTACCAAGTGGGTTGAAGCGATTCCGTTAAAGACAACAAACTCTGAAGCCATTATTGAATTCTTAAATCAATTCATCATTACCAGGTTTGGTGTCCCGAATGCTCTTGTTTTTGATAATGCATCTTACTTTTCAGGCAATGCTATGTTTGATTTCGCAATTAAAACAGGTTTCAAACTAAAATATTCTGCTAACTATTATCCTCAAGGCAATGGTTTAGCCGAATCTACAAACAAAAATCTTATCAAAATTATCAACCGAACTATCGAACAGAATCACAAGACCTGGCACAAATCTTTAATATTTGCACTATGGGCTGATAGGATAACACATAAGGCTTCTATAGGTTCTTCCCCATTTAAACTCGTTTATGGGAAAGAAGCTGTACTACCAACAAATCTTATTCTTCCTTCTCTAGCCCTAGTTCAATTTATTGAAGAAAATCCTTCTTCTTCTTTATAGTTTAGACATGACCAAATCCTAAAATTGGAAGAAGAAAGAGAAAAAGCCAAAATTATTCATGCCAAACATCAGCAGATCATCAAAACATCATTTGATTCAATTTCATCTGGTTCTAAACAATTCCAAGTCGGTGATTTAGTTCTGAAATGGGACAAAGCCCATGAAGATAAAGGAAAACACACCAAGTTTCAGAAGATGTGGCTTGGACCATTTCAGATCTGTGAAAAGATAGGCCATTTGACCTTCATGCTTCAAGATCTATCAGGGTTGAAAGATTCTCTCCCTGTTAATGGTCTGATCTTAAAGAGATTTTTCAACTAAGGAGGTAACCCCCTCTCATTTTAATAGTATTTTTATAGTTTGTAGCAAAATTAGAAAATAAAACGGTAAGGCATTTTCTATTTGACCTTTGTTGTATTCAAAGAGTTTCTCAAAAACAAGCTATGCGATATTTACTTTTAAATAAATAGAAGTATTAAACAAAAGGAATGATTTCTAGGAAATTAGTTATAATTGCATTCTGAAACTACACTACAATCCTAGTAAACCCCTCTTGAAGTTTATAAATCTTGTAATTTTTTTTAGATTTTTAAATTGGTTATAAAAGGGTTATTAATATTAAAATAGAAGCTAATCCAAATTCAGCATCTCAAACTCTTACCTTGTCATCCGTCTTATCTTAAGGAGGAAAATTGTCTATCCCATTTACCCAAGTTCATGATTATTCAGGGTGTAATTCCAAGAATAATGGGTATAAAAGTTGAGAGGTCTTATTACAAGTCTGCTTACCATGTTCATAGGAAAATAGTTTAGCCGACATTACCAATACTGCATACCAAAACAGGGTAATGGCTTCTTTTGTAAGACAAGGGGTCTCATCACGAGCCAGCTTGTTCGGTTAGATTACTACCAGTGAATGACATTGTCACCTAACTGGCCACCACACCAGGGCAATGACTTTTATCTTACAAAATAGCAGAAAATGAAAATAAATGTGGAAAAACATGTTTTACATTCATTCTGTTAATCATGCTCTGAAGTGAATGGGACAATAGACAACCATATGGTTTAAAGGTATCCCTGCTGAAACTATGGACGTTTGCTGGCAGCAGAGGCTCTACCTTTGACGAAGAGAGTTAATTTTACTAGCTGATTTGGAAAAAGTTCTCTGTTTTATCAATATCAACCATCAAACGCCAATTTAGAATCTAGAATGTCTTTATTTTTAACAAAAGAGGAAATTAGCGAAGAAAGTTTTGTTTTGGCTGGAGTGCAACTATACCTAGTTATATTAGAATTTTCCCTTTTGAATAAAATTTCTATTTTGAAAAAGTTTAAGTATTTCTACACTTTTCAGAGATAACTGTTTCTTCCAGTGAATCGCCAATTGTTGTGCCATACAACAACCCCCCATTTCATATCATTACTATTCCAAAATTATAATGTGAAATGGGTCCCTTTTAATTTTTGTTTCAAATTGGTATCAATTTAGAGTTCTATTTCAAAAAAGGTTCGAATAAAAGAAAACATTATTAAAAGGCCTTTTTAATAAAATCAATCAACAAACCCCAACATAAAACGATTTATCTTTATCATTGCGATAAAGCGATCGCAAGATCGCATATCGCAATGACAAAGAAAGCATAACTTAAGGGACATCTTGGTTTTCGCCGATGCGAAATCACAATCGGATATCGGCAAAGCATAAAGTAACATAAGTAATGACCCTTGCTTCGATGCGATGCGAAATCGGCAATCGGCGATCGACGATAACTCTTAAAACGCAAATAAACTCCCCCTCGCCCGATGCGATGCGATATCGCTATCGGCGATCGGCGACTCACTATGCCCTCATCCTAAGCGGCCCTACCAGCTATTCCCGACGCGATGCGATATCGCTATCGGTGATCGGGGATTCCAAACAAAACCAATGCAATAACTTAGTATTTCCCCGATGCCCGATTGCGTAAAGGGTAAATAGCGCAGTTTTCAAAGTAACAGTCATAAAGGCAGTTTAATATGATTTATTCGTAATTAAGGCCATGTCCTTTGGAAAGCCGCTCATCCGCGTTCAAACCGCCAAATCACCCAAAACATGCTTCAAATAAATCATTCAGCCATTAATCGAAGCAACTGGAATTAATGAGATTGATAGGTCGTAACGACCATTTAATGAGAATAACAGGCTTGAGATCTATCCACGGATTTGATCTTAAGGCCACCTTAAGTCGACTGATTGCTATGAATGCACCTAGATATATATATTTCATTCTGTTCAATTCATGTTATTGTTGCCTGTGTTACGCCTATCTTTCACTATGTGCAGAATTCTTCCATAGAAACAGAAGAAAGTGGAATGGGAAAGAAATTTAAGAAGACTACAATGCCTACTGTTCCGCCAGCCGCAGGGCAAGCTGTCGTTGATCCAAGTGGAAAGAACAAAGGGCTTATATCAGATACGACGTGCTTAGGACTTACCAGGACCACTTGGCAAGGGACGTATAATTTGATTGAAGCAGAAGGGCCAAAGGTGACTGGGATAGAAGTCTCATGCGATAATACCAGCAAATCCGACGCCAATTTAAAAGACTTGGCCGACTCCTTTCTGCACAAAATAGCAGCCCGAGAGCAAGTTCTCCCATACACGGATGTGGTAAGATGGGCAATCCAAGAGCTCCCAATTATCAACAGATTGTTTAACACTGCAGACGGGAGGATTTTCGGTTCGTTTCGAGCCGAAGACCTAAGGCTAATGTATCACCTACCGCAAGAAGAGAAGAAATATAATGCTGCATTTCTGGAGAAATTTCGAGCAGAGAACAAGACCAAGTCTGAACCAATTCGAGGGTGGAGACAGAATCCAGCGAAACACAAGCATGAAACCTCGGGTAAGTACTCAGTTGACTCCCTATGCTCTCCTTACTGCTATGCTGGAATTATGATGTGTAGATTATGGGGATTGCATGACTCTGCCAATTTCACCATAGAAATGGTCCCCTTAATGGAGGCGGCATGTAGTGGAGAAGTTATGGATTGGGTGGTTATATTATCAGACAAATTAGCCAAAGCCATTCTCGATTTCAGGTCTGACTATCGTGTCACAGAGAGGGTTATTCCGCCATTCTATTACAGTGCCTATGTGATGGATGTGTTGTGTTTTAATTCTGAATTTCCTGTATTGGGATGGAGGTGGACGTCGCAAGACCCCACACCCATTCACATATATTATCAAAAACTATGGAAGA
>APFE030704917.1:0-14178 GCA_000404065.3 Pinus taeda | reverse complement strand
TTTGGTATTGGGATGTTGTAAGAAAATGTTTAATGGGTTAGATGAGATTGGGGTTTTTGTTTTCTGCACTAAAATTTTGTCTTCTTTCGCTTTTAGAGTTCGTAAAATAATTCCCGTTTTACTCCTCATACAGGTATTTCAACTCCTAAAATTCATTTTGTTATTTCTTCTGTGTATTAACACCATCTCTTTTACTAAGTTAGAATCTTGTTAGTTCCTAACTTGCTCGATATTTTTTTTCATTATAATATAGTGCCCTATTCTTATGCACTTTTTTCTTTCTAGGTATTAAACCCTAACAATGGTCAGTTTGATTTTGCATGTTTTGTACCATGAGATTCTATTTTCCATGGCACTCATCATTGACTTACAATTTTTCTAGGTCGACACCTTGCACATTCTACTTTTCATGACATCTCCTCTCCAATTCAGGTGAAAATGTGCTCACTATAAATTTTTCGCTATAGTTCTCGTTCATATTCATTTTGTCTTGAGGCCATCTAGAATTATTTTCTGGAACTTATGTCAATTAGTTGACCAAAAGTTTTGGAAACTTCTATGAGTTATTTGGATATACGATTTGTAACTCTAGCTAACAAAGGGAAATTGTAAACATCGTGGTTATGGGTACAAGTTATGATTTAACATGAGGTCATTGCTTATATGTTTGAGGCCTCTAGTTTTTTTTCATCCTATACATAATTAAACCACTTCAATCTATTTAATTATATAAGTGTTTCCCTTTGCTGAGTAAATTGAATATCATAAAAAGGTTATTTATTTCTATTCTGCATCCTTGTATGGTAACCGTGTTTAAAAGATATTTGGTAACATATTGAGCCAACAACAGTTGTTAGTTCTGTTGTAGCAGCTACAATCACCCTCCAAAGTTTTGGCCTACACCAATTTCAGAGCCTCCCTTGAAGAGTTTTGATTGATGGCTGCACACGCTCGGGTTCACTCTGTGATCTCGTGTCAGTCTTTACATTCGCCTTTCTTGCCTATTGCACTCAAGTATCTGCATGTTGATGTATAGGTCATGCTTACGACCATGTTTTATTTATGCTCAAAGTCTTCGCTTCATATGTGTTTGTTGTGTTCGCCATGAAAGCCTATGTCGCACTCACACATGGAGTCACATTCACTGTCATACAAGCGTCATCTCGATCATGAACGATCAATCACAAGTGTTGCGCTTGTTGCTCACGCCGTCGATCAGTCATGTGAACATGTGTGTCTGGATGGTTTGGTCATTTCATCGTCAAGTCATGCAAGTGTGTGTTTGTATGATCACCTATGCATCTTTCGATTGTTGACACACTTAGTGATTTTTGTTGAAGTTCTGATGACTAGACTCCTCACTAACAACTAGACCATCACCCTCCTTTCGATTTGATCGACTGTCAAATAGAACAGCGCAGAAACACCAAGCTAGTTCTTTCAAGCTATGTTGCCCACAAGCAGCTCAAGTAACACTCATGTTGGCCACCTATATAGCCGACCGATTGTTCATCTCAGAAATTGTGCAGTGCTCATGAGCTGGTCTCCCACTGCCCATCAATCAGCTTAGCTCAGAAATTGCATGAACATGATCAGCAGGTCGGCTTCCTAGCCTTAGTGCTTTTCACCAACCAGCAGCTCCTAGCAGCAAACTACTTGTTCTCTCTAGGAATTGTGCAGTTTCTACTACCAGTGACTGAGTAACCAATTACTGGCAGTTCCCTTTAGGAATTGCATAGATCTAGCTGCTAGTGACCCCAATAGCCAACTAGCAGCTCCCTCTAAGAATTGCGTAGATCTAGCTGCTAGTGAGCCCAATAGCTAACTGGCAATTCCCTCTAGGAATTACACAAATCTGGCTTCTAGTGACCTTAGTAGCCAATTGGCAGATCCCTCTGGGAATTTCATAGGTCTGACTACTAGTGTACCCATCATCCAACTGGAAATTACCTCTGGGAATTAAGTAGATCTGGCTGCCACAAACACCAACAACCAACTGATAGTTCCCTTTGGGAATTGCGCAGATCTGGCTGCTAGTCTCCCGAGCAGTTCCCTAGAAAAATTGTGCAATCCCTGCCTGTTGACCCCTCACGCATCTCAGTTTGTTCCTCAGGAAATTTTCATAAATTTGGTTGTCTAGTCCCTGCTAACCATTCATTTTGGAAAATGTGCAGAACATGTCTGCCTTGTCTTCCAGCAGCCCGGACTATCCCTCTCGAAATTTGTGCAATGTTGCCTCCTAGCCGAACTAGACCTTGCAGTTAGTCACTATCAACTCAGATTGTCTGTCTCCATCCTTTAGTGACTCTTATGTAGTTTTCATCAGTAGTTTCCCGAATCCATCATCCTGCATCACAGCCCTACTGCCTCTCCTGATCACCCGCATCCGAATGATCATGTGTCATGGTAGACTAGGAGGTTTTGGATTTGATGTCATCTTGTCATGAGTGACTGCAAGTATAGGTACACCAACAAGCATGTCAAGACGACGAACAGGATGAATGAAGGGAGCACATGCATATGGACAGTTTCACCAGTGGATGAATGAATGAAGCATGTGAAGTGGATGAACGTGACGAACATGCACCTTTGCAAACAAGTGATCCTGTCAAGCCTTCCAACATGAAAGCAAGGAACAACATGCTAGAGCTTCATCAAAAGAACTAAGGACCATCGAAGACTCCGCGCACTTATCCAAGCAGAGGTAAAGCTATGATATACCATGACGACACCCATCACTTAGCAACAGTGTAGCTCAACATGCACTCTAGTAGTAGCACAAATGTACCAACATTGCCTTGTCAAGTCATGTGGAGACGAGTCATGAGTCATGTTACCCACATCTCCATTATGGGCTTGTTGTCAATCAATCTGATGTAACGTGGAAGTCCAAGAGACCCAATTGTTGAATGTAGAGTCATGTAAGTCAGAAAGTCATGGAAGTCAAACAGTCATGAGGGTAGTCAAACAACCATAAGGGTCATTTTCACCTCAGCTCCTCCCACATAGCCAAGAGAGTCTGTTACACAAAAATATCGTCACCTTGATTATTTGCAGTCAGTGTAGGCCTATCATCACCTATACCAACTTCCTAAGCAAGTCTTAAACCTCAGCTCTTCAAAACAAGCTTGAGAAAAGAGAGAAAGACATCAAAAAAGCAATATAACTCTGGTTCCACACTTTCTCTTAGCTTTTCCTGCGGGCCCGCACCTTTTGTTCAAGATATTTGCGTACTTATATGCTCTGTATATAAAGGGGAGGGTGCGTACCCCTGTAAAAGTCAAAAGGCACAATTTTTATCTTAAAAAACTCATCTTGGGTTGATTCTAGAGTTCTCTAGAAGGATTTGTTACGTGGATTGTTCGCTCCAAGTGGTTCATGCATCCCATACAAGGAGGAACTAATCCCTTGTCGAGAGGAGCTATCCCTTTGAAGGAGCACTCTATCCCTTTGAAGGAGGAGCTGGTAACTGATCTCCATTGCACAATAAATTGAGGCATTGGGTCAGTGGCCAGAGAGGTTAGAAGCTGAACTTTTGAGGGTAAATGCTAGTGAAATCAAGACTTCCTATTTGGGCTTAAGAGGAGAGATCACATACCTTTCTGGCCCCATTAGGGAGTGAGTGAAGCTTTTCAAAGTATTAAGGAGCTTGTACAGCGTCAAGGCAAAGGTTGTAAGGTTCCCTTCTTTTGAATTAATACAATCAAGCTCATTTTTCTCAACAAGTATCTTATGCTATTTGTTTCATGCACTCCTTGACTTTCATGTTAAATATGTTTTATAATATTGGATATTCAGGTGTTATTTAATCGTTTGCCTTGTTTGTGCTTGCAGGTTTGTGATAAAGGAACTTTACTTGGATCAAAGAAGCGAAAGGCATCTCCGAACTTGCGTTGGACATGAGGTAGGCCCTTAAACACACTTGTTTCCCATTACTTATAAAGCGCATTTAGAGAAAGATAGTGTTTGGTTGGTTTGTTTTTCATTAGGTCTTCATTAGATTCTAGGAAGGTCTGTCTTGTCCGCAAGATCGACTGATTCCACGTGACAATATATTACAGAGTAATGGAACAAAAAATATTGCGGAAACACAAACAAAAAAATGCATAAAACAAAAGAGACAAAGATATGTGTGGTTCACCCAATTTGGGCTATGTCCATGGAGAAACAACTAGTCCTTCATTTTATATTATTTAGAAACATGAAGAGATACAACCTACAGAAGATCCACTATAATTTCCTCTTCGATCTCACACAACCTCCTCTCTCTCTCTCTTTGAAAAATCACACACAACCGTAATACAATTCCCTCATATAAACTAAGGGTTTCCTTCTAGGGGAAAAAACCATAAATTAACATAACTTCCATCGTCAGATCATTCGCATAATGAACGACCCAAATTGACTACGAAATTACAATATGTTTTAAGCAAAATTTTCATCTAATCTTAGTTTCGAGGGCTCTTCCCCCAAACCCTCGCCAAGAGGGGGCTATTTAAAAGTAGTCATCACTCCCCTAGCGACTATCATATGGGCGAATTTCTACCCTGTTTAGGAACTAGGGTCCAATGCAACAGAGACCTCTGAATTAAAAAGATAATCAGGCTCCATGCCCAACATTGTATTCCGTGACTTCAAAATCATGCAATCAAACATATTATATCGATTTCATGCCTCAGATTGGTTTTTATCTTTGCATTAAAGAATCACTGCATATGACTCTATTGAAAAAAATCATAGTTGATAGAATGCTACACAAAAATTCCAAGCTCTTTGGATTATTTATACTTTGTCTCATCAATAAACCATGGCAAGACCTAAATCAATGGATCCTTGACTCCCTTGGGGCTTAGATTCATCTACACTGAAATAACGCAATTTTACCCGATTAACCATTCAATTCACTAAATTCAGATCTGAGACCACCTGAGTGTCATGAATTATGACATATATAGATTCTTTACAACTCAAACTTCCATTTACAAATATAAAGGTTTATTATTTATTCCTTAGGATCGAGAGTCTAGACCATATGCTTAAAAAATTAAATAATGTAAGTGATATTTGTGTCATAAGGATATGTAAACAATATTAAATCTCTAGATAAGTTGGATGCCTCTTCCCATGGAACAATGACTAACAAGGTAACCTTAACCTCTTTTCTTTTGAGCTTAATTTTGAATCTAAGAATTTTTACTTTTTATAAAATTCTTACGCCCATCATCTCCATGATTACTAGATATATGGATGAAACTTCATGTGTAACCATGAAAATTATCGAAACCTTGATCACTTGTTTTTTAAACTCAAAATACAATATCTTCCCATTTTCTATTTTCGTAAAATTATTTGAAATCATTAACTCTTAGATGACAATGGAATCAAATCTTGTTAGAAAAATGACTCACAAATTTGTTCAAATATGCATCTAGCCCCTTGACCATTATCATGTACACCCTAGATTTCTTGGATATTTTAAATTATCTTACCTTCTTTTCCATTGAATCCAGATCTGGTCTGAAAAAAACTTGTAAACTAACAAACCCCCAATTCATCAGATGAATTGGAATTTGGGGCTTCTTCTATTTTTGGTGAAATTCGCTTGTTCACTATTATTTTAGCCAAAAGATAAATACACTGAAAACCTTCACCAAAACAATGCTTGGAATAAGTCCTAAAGATGCCACGTCGAAATTTTGATAATCAATCAAAACATTCCACATGGATCGTTTTCAATGTTATCTCTGCCATGTCACTACCACATCACCTACCATGTCATCTTTTTGTCACGTGTCATGCCAAATTTTCACCATGTGTTATTCAGAATGGGGCCATTTGGACACTCAAAATGTCCAAATCCTCCTAGCACATGCCTTAGGGTATCATGTCATCATATTTTTCCAGCTGGTGCCTTCTGTCATCCTATTTGTACTACCATGTTAGCTAACAAGCTATAAAATTGAGATTTTTGCTGCAAAATTACCTACTCTATTTTTTACTTATCCACCTCTTTTTCCCTCAAATTTATCATTAATCTTTGTACATACACCATGGGAAGCTTAAGGTATGAAATATGTCTTTACTAGTTTTCTTATCACACCCACATAGACACACACACAAACACAAACACGAACACACACATATTGTATGTATAGCATAAATGAAGAGGCACTAACTTTAGCTTGTAAGGATGCACAACTAGTATTATGTGATCACATGCATGTGGAAATAGGAAGAAACAAATGGCACGTACAGATTTAACCACATTTTATAAAGAGTAAACGACTACAGTTTGGGCATTTATGAGGAATCTAAACACATAGGTGTAGCCACTTGTGTATCATTCCTAGATGTTATACACGAGACCAATCACAAGCTGGTTTATTCTACGGATTTCATCCAACTCCAAGAAGGGAATTTTGTGTCTAACAAGTTGTTGCATTAAGGATTATATACTTTCTGAGATGCCTCAGTGTGTAACATCCATTACAACACCATGGGAAAATGAATGATTTATCACATGATTTCCTTATTATGTTTATTATTTATTTATATAATTGATGTATCATGTGGTAAATAATTTTGGTTAAGGTGACGTCTAAATTTAGACAGTCGATTAGCATGTAGATTCCCCTATCATATAAATATATGTATTTTTAAGCATAGAGAAATATATATAGTGTGTGAACTATAATGTAATTTTGATTACTCTTAATGTAAATCTTGTATGTGGATGTGTTAGTTTATTTACTAAAGTTGCAATAGTGAATTTTGAGTTCTTAGGAACAAGTCAAACCCCTGAGTTTGGCCTGCTCAAGGTAAGCTCCTACACTGTGTTTATTTTTTGTATGTTGTGTGTTTAATTTCTAAAGGTTGTTTCTGCAAGTTGTGCATTTTAATTTGATTGCAAATTAGGTAGATTCGGATGGGTTATTTCATGAAAATTGTGCATGTGTGATAAATTCATTTTTATATAGTGTGTTAAATCTTATTTTATTTCTTTATTGTATTTTTCGTGTGCCATGTTTTAATTTTCCGTAGAGATTTCAATAAATTTTCTACTACTAATGAAATCAAACTGAAATCGAGAGATAAAAAATTCTTCTACTATTCTGCCAAAAGGAAAACACATGATAGAAACACATGTAATGACATGCAACCATCAAAACACAAAGAACACAATTATTTTATAGTGGAACCCAACTTGGCAAAACCCCTCTCCTGCTTTTCTTTAATTCAGATAAGAAAATGAAACAAGTCTTGCTTCAACTCTTAAGCACACCTTGCACTGTAAAACCACACTCCTGCTTCCTAACCTGCTTTGGCCAACACTTAGTCAATTCAAGCTTCATTCAACCTCCTATTTCATTGGGAAATCCTGGTGTAATTAAGCTCCTAAAAGATAGGGAAATTCCCTATTTCCTTGCACAAATCCAAGGGGAATTGATCACCTGCTTAGTGAAAAAGATCTACACACTCAACAATATACAATTATAAATACAAATGTGCCTTCTATTTCCACTCAACTAGGAAATTCTAATTCCATGCATGAATGGGTATATTTTTAGTTGATTGACTAGTTAATCGAGAGATCATTGAGTTAACAAGAGTCATAGCTACTCAACTAACATTCAACTGACTTAACTAATGACTAGAGCTCAGTTAACTGAGTTAAACTAATAAGAACTCAACTAGACTTCTAGATCTTATCAATCAACTCATGCAAAGCTCTACTTCTAGCCTACAAACTCAAATTTACTGACTTAACTAGTAGACAAGGCCATGTCACTCTAGCTAGCTACAATCCAAGTCATCATGTTGATGTGGAAAATTGAATTTTCTCCATTTCACCAAGGCACTAGTCAAATGAAGCCTTTTCTTGCTATGATTTCAACATTTTTGAGTGTGAAAGGTGATGATCCAGCTATTGTGAAACCAACAATAGTTGTTAAATATCCAACAATATTTTTGTGAAACCAACAACAGTTGCTACAAAAATGTATCTGTATAGATTTTCCTACTTCCAATTGGAACAATGACTTGGAGCTGAGTATTGGATAGGGATTTTAATACATAAGGAACCATGTGACTAGACCAAGGTAGAGAAGTTAAGCTATGATAGGAATTAGGTTTCACATTGCTAATAGATTTCCTCTTTTTTAAGTCTCTACACATAGGATTGGTAGGAACTCTAAAGCTTGTGTATACAACACCAATAGCCTTGTAAGTTAAGTATACCCTGGGTTGATAAATTAAATGATAAAGTGAATGCTCAACATCACTCTAGTTTGAAAACAAGTATTCATGTTTTCATTTTTGGTGCAATTTTCGAGTACGCACTCAGAAGTATTAAGATTCATGCCTTAAGTCAAATAGGAATGACACTGGGAGTAGAAGTGACCAAAATGAGATTACTAGTTCACCCCTTTTAGTAAACTACATCTTGAATTTCCTTCATTTAGTACATGATATTTATAACACCATAGGTAAGAAAACAAAAAAGGAAGGTTAAAACCCCAACACGTGGTACAGTAGGAGAAACACCTACTAACATTTTGGAAAATGAAAAGGGTAATCCTTTAAAGCCCATGTTTGTTAAAAATAGTATGGAAGGGAAACTTGTGAAAGGAGCAATGCTAAGGGAAGAAACTACATTGGATGAGGAACTAGAAATTTCTTCAAGGTATAATAAATTGCAAAATCCTGAAACTTCAAAAATGGAAAGATGATAGATGAAGAAGTAAATGAACCTAGAAGATAAGGACCTATTACCTTCAAATTTCCCATCTTATACCTTGATGCAATAGTCTAGATGAAGAACATTCCTATTTCTTCCCTTATGAATTTTCGAGGCCTATCCATGGAAGGCCTAGGCACTTTCTTGTTTGATTTTGATTGTAACAACCCTGGTTAAAAAATTCATGTAAAAATACATAAGACTACAGTCATGGGACACATATTCTAAGCTGAATGGTGGGCAAAACATCCTAATGGTTGTTCATTTGGTTATTATGGCTAAGGAAATTGGAAAAGGTAATGGAAAAGGCTTTGGAAAGGAATGAGACATTTATTGGCATTTTATTTATGAAAATAATGGAAATTAGGAGAAAATGAAGGTGAAAGGTCACAAGTTGCATGTGAGGAGGAAATTGAAGGAAAATAATTGAAAATGAAGAAAATAGAGGCCTCATTAATAAAAAGGCTTCTAAGGATCAGTGGGTAACCTTGGTCAGTTCAGTTTTGGTGGAGCTCTCTTCTATTCTCTCTCTCTCATATTCTTAGACGCTTAGAGTTTTCTTAGAGCACTCTTGGAGGGTGTGGCGTACTTGGATTTTTGGAGTAAGAAGGCAAAGGAAGAGAAAAAAGCATAAGAGGACATAGGAACCAAAAGCTATGACAAGTTTTGCTTGCAGCTACTAAGTTGCATGAATGTTTTCCTCACTAATTTTGGCATGCATGGCATATGCATGTGGTTTGTTTGTTATGATACGTCAATGGCATCTAGGATGGCCAGGATTGACAGTGGATTGCCTAGCCTTTCCATTTCCTAGATAGCCATGGGGATTGTGGTTTTATTTCCTTGTTTTGTTTTGGTTGGTTCTCATGTTTCATTAGCTTTGGTTAAGTTATTAGTTCCTGGAGCCTTGGTTGGAAAAACACTCTGGAGCCCTGTAATAGCTTGGGTTGAGTTACTAGTCCCGTAGCCTTGGTTGGAAAAATTATTTGAAGCCCTTCATGGGTTGAGTTACTAGTCCTGGAGCCTTGGTTGGAAAAATGCCTTGGAGCTCGGTGACATCTATGGGTTGAGTTACTAGTCTTGGACCCTTAGTTGGATAAAATTCTCTAGAGCCCTAGAAGGATTGGATAGATACCAATTTGATGATGCTTTTGTGATGTTTGACCATGAGGTGGAATCACTATTTGATGGGTTGAGGTGGATGGCCTTTGGAAGGCCTAGATGTTTTTGGATTGATGTGTTCTATGAGATCCCACATTCACGCTTGAATGTGGCATGGGGGTGAATCACTGAAGAGATATTTGGCTTAGTCATTCTATGGTTAGGTGGAATTTGGTAATCCCATATGGGGTTGGAATTTGCATCATTAATATGAGGTTATTTCTCTTTGATTTCTCATGAGTGTTATACTAGTTTATATGTAGATTATATGACTATTATATCCTTGGTGTTTTTGTTATTATTATATTGGATGTGAATATGTATTATGACAATGGCTATGTGTGGACCCATCATATTTTTACTTGTATATGAATGAACAATGTATCTATGGCCTAATTGATGAAACTACAAATAAAGTGATAAGGAAACAATGCCTCATAGTGAATCACAGATAAATATGAGACCCCTATGTTTAGATATGCTATTTAAACCTGTAGATTGCATTCATGCCAAGTGTTTGATAGAATGTCAGTCCTGGTTGGGGATGGTGAGGCCTAGTCCTAGAGTTAATGTTTGGTTTATTAGCCTTTTAATCACTTGTTTAATGGATTCTAGAAGTTACAACTTTTGCATAGTGGCCATAACTCCAGGCATGAAAAGTGCCTTAAATCCCCCAGAATCTGGCATAGGTCTGCTGGAAATAGTCCCTGGATGCAGGCATGCAGGCTTGTGGGATCGTCTAGAGCTCTCTCGATGTAGGCATGCCCATAGAATGGGAGGATCAAAAGGTTTAATAGCTTAAATTCTTAGTGGGACATAGGTGATGGTTAGGAGAAATATTGGGATGGTTCTTAGGGTTCCTATTGTTGATGTTGAAGGTATGTATGATGTGTTTCTGTTGGTTCCACTCCCTTAACATGAATTAGGAGGTCAAATCATATCATAGTAAATTATCATCACATGTTTACCTCGGTTGGCTGGTTACTTGGGTAGATGTGGGAGGAGGGTGTTACAATGTGGTATTAGAGCATGGTTCACCCCTCAGACTGGATGGGTTGTGTGTTGTTCATGCATTCATGTTGGTTGCATATGTGTTCCTTATGTGTGTAGTCCATGTGCTTGTTGCATTTGCATGGTGTTGATCATGGGTGTAGTGATGTCGCCATGTGAAGGTTGATGATGTTATTGTGGAATGTGTTTTCATGAGTATATGGTTGCATATGCATTTGGTATGCATGTTAGTGTCTATATTTTGTTATGCATGCATTGTCATGGTTATGGTTATGCATGTATGAAAGGTCATACATGCAGTGTGAAGACATTGTATGCAATTAGGTCATCATGATGTTACTGGTATGTTATGATTCTAATGTGTTGGTTGAGGTAGAGCAGGAGGTACATATCATTAAAGTGAAGTTGCAGTAATGGACCTCGAGGCAAGAGCATGCCATCTTATAGGTTTGTATGTTGGGCATGCAAGTATGTAGGTTAAGGATTATAATATGCATTTTGGTTATGTGTATGCCTTTCATTCTATTGATACTATGGTTAGATACATGAAAGATGCTAGTTGATCAGTGTAGTCATATGCACATGTTATATAGTTATGAATGATAGTAACTAGTGGTTGTATGCATTGTTATTGTTTTTTTATGTTAGATAACTTTAGTATTATATTATATCTTGTCGATGAGTATGTTATAGGTTTAATTGTTGTTTTTATATGTTAGTTATCTTGATGATTAGGTTATATGTTGTTGTTGAGTATGTTATAGGTTAATATGTTGTTGTTATATGATAGTTAGCTTGGTGATTAGGTTATATATTGTTGATGTGCATGATATATAACTTGTTGTCATTATATGCTAGCAACTTGATGATTAGGGTTATTACATTAAGACCTTGATTTTATATGTATCCTACTAAGTTGGATTGGTCTATGCAGATGGTTAGGGTTATGAAATTTAGTTATGAGTCAACTTATTTGTAACATTGTGTTGTACTAATCTAGACTAATCATACATATGTTATTGTTATGCATGAACGACAATGTTTATGAGCTTATGGTGTGAACATGTTAGTTAGTTATTGTTATGGATACCATGACCTTCGTGCCGTGAGACACACTAAGGTATGAGTTTGCTTATGTCGTATATTTGGTGCTTCATTGTTTGATTATGTCATCTATTTGGTGTTTGAGTGTTTGGTGTCTATTATGTCATCTAGTTGATTTATTTAACATGGTATGTTTTCAAGTTGGTTGAATGTTTGATGAATTTCATAATACGAGTATGTGTTCAAATGATCTTGTTGTGAGTTGATTGTTGAGTATTACATGGTTGCTAGTCTTGGTGAAGGTTGATTTCAAATTGATAGATATGATTGTCTTGATATTTGGAACATGTGGTTGACATGTGTGAGTAGTTGTAGGAAACATGCTTGGTATTAGCATGACGAGGTAATAGTTGATATGTTTATATAACTAACAGTTGGATGATGTGATAGTGCATAATAAGACACAATCATAGCAAGGTAATTGGTAAAAGAAAGGAATTGCGTAGGAATTCCTTTGGCCCTATTTGGAAACCCTAGTTCTTGTTGTGCTATACAATAATCCTGCCCATTTCAAAAAATTTCATAAAAAACTTTAATATGAAATGGGTACCCTTTAGAATATAAATAAAATCAATAAAATGTTTGAGAATTAAATTTTATAATAAGTCATATAAAAACTTTCTTTTAGGGTAGGTTAAATCGCAATCTCAATTTGCAAATCTATCAAACCCATGGAAGTCCTCTTGATAAGGTATGATCCGTTTTGAATTATAATAAAACCTTATCATAAATCTTTATCAAACAAAAATAATTATAAGGGAAAATATCACATCGCGCACATCCTTTATTTCAATAATGGACTTAAAGTGTTCCATTGAGATCCGTTGATGTGATTACTCTATTGGAAATTGCATATCACTACTCATCAACAAATCACTCCAAGTCTTCCATAGAAAACCTCTGATATGATGAGCTGATTGCAATCATGCATCGCTAAAATGTTGGGTCCCTATAATACTAGTGATTACCCCATTACTATTATAGTTATGCACCTTATTAATATTTTTGTGCCCCTATTGTCCCCATTTTGTTATTATTGTGCCCCATAGAATCCCTCTATTGTTATTTTTGTGGCTTTATATTATTATTGTTAGGTTGGCTAGGTTATATTGTGAACTCCTTAGACTCCTATATATAGAAAGGAGGTTTTATCATTTCAATCATCCAAGAATTGTTCATTTATGTAATGTAAAGGAGGTTGCCCCCTCAAAGAGGCTAAATTCTAAGGCGTTGATCTATATTTTCTATCTTTTTCTTGAGCTAGTTACATAACGTTTGGTATCAGAGCTTTGGATTCTAGGGTTTCGCTACTCCAAACAGGTCATCGTGGAATTTTCGCTATAACTTTTTTCTGTGATGTTTCAAGAGTTCAAAAAAAAAAACCCATTTGAGAAAACATCACGCTAAATCTTGGGTCCTAATTTCAGAGCTTTGTCCGCTATATTTGCGGAGATATGATCTGAGGAAGTTGGGCTTTTTGCAGACTCCTGAATTACATTCCAAACAGGTGACCTGGGGAAAATCGTCATAAATTTTTCTCTGAGCATTAGATTGAAATTTCGTAAGAAGGTGCAAAAATAAGATAGGTTGTATTTTCTTCTATATATTTTTCAGAGTAAAGGTTGAAATAGTGACTCATGAAACG
The DNA here is from genome assembly GCA_000404065.3 of Pinus taeda. Taxonomy (NCBI): domain Eukaryota; kingdom Viridiplantae; phylum Streptophyta; class Pinopsida; order Pinales; family Pinaceae; genus Pinus; species Pinus taeda. Next base: position 520 of record APFE030704917.1, on the reverse strand, counting down.
TCGTACAATTTCGCTCTACTGAACTAGTCTATAATCAAGTCACTGTGGGAGATTTCGCATAACTATTCCTTGGAGAATCCAATTTGGATCAGACTGGTGGCATTGAAAAGAGGACACAGAGGGTTACCACAGATTGCAATTTCAGAATTGTATGATCCAAAATTATGAATATACATCAGATTCAATATCAGGCTCCTACAAAGTGAATAAAGGTGTGTAGTTTTTTTAAAATTTTTGAATAAGATTGGTTTGAAAAATTAGTTTGAAGGAATTCAAAGGGCATAGTAAAGCATTATTATTAGTAATTGATGCCCTGAATAAAGAAAATGCAAACACCTAGTAGGCAACCTGAAAGCTCTAGCATGACCCATGAAGAAGAGGAAGAAATGCAACATGATATATCAAAATTACAAGACCAAGTGCAACAATTGTCACTTGCAGGAAAAGGAACAGAATCTAAGATGGATGGTTTAAAGAAAGATGTAGAAGCTAAGATGGATGGTTTAAAGAAAGGCGTAGA
>APFE030704909.1:193358-206027 GCA_000404065.3 Pinus taeda | reverse complement strand
GTTCTTCCAACTCACTTAATGATTCCCTCCTTGTCTTTAGTACAGTACATCGATGAGGTATCTACTTCCTCCTTACAATTAAGACAGATGGAAATAATTAAATTGGAAGAACAACGAGAAAAAGCTAAGAAAACCCATGCTCATCACCAAGCGCTAATAAAATCCTCTTTTGACTCAAGCATAATGACCAGACAAAACTTTCAAATGGGAGATCTAGTTTTGAAATGGGATAAGGCTCACGAGGAGAAAGGCAAACATACAAAATTCCAAAAAATGTGGCTTGGTCCTTTTCAAATTGTAGAAGTCATAGGCCTGTCAACGTTTGTGTTGCAGGATTTAGCAGGTAGAAGGGATTCTTTGCCTGTTAATGGACAAATCCTGAAAATATACTTTCCATAGAAGATAACTCTTCTAAAATTTTGTAGGATAGTTTTTTTTGTTTTTCTTAGAAATAAAACCAGTTTTAGATGATTACTACAGGAATTCACTTCAAATGGACACCAAATCCTCTGTTAGATTTTGATTTTTCACTTGTACAAACAGTAAAAATTTTCGAAAAATCTGATCTTTATTATTGACGGATAGAGTCCAACTTTACCCTAGATATGGTACTAGTCCTGACTTCAAAAATTTTATGAAAGCAGCCTTTGGCAAAAAACTTGTTTTATATTAGCACAACGAAAGGTATCAATAATAAAATGAGTATTCTCTGTGAAACGGCTGTTTTCCAAACTCTATTATTATCGTCCAGAACATTCTTAAGGAAAAACAATGGGTTCCTCCCTGCTAAAGGAAATCGCAGCATTCAGAGAAGTAATCCGAGAAAGCACTATATCTCAAAGAATAAGAGGTCTCATCACGAGCCGGCTTATCATGATCACAGATATTATAACTTACCGACCTTGCCAATACTGTCCACCAAAACAGGGAAACGACTTAAGATTGTTGCAATCAAAAGACAAGGGGTCTCATCACGAGCCAGCTTGTTCAGCAAAAGTGTAAATCAAGTGAATGACTGTGTCATAAATTGGCCACCAAACCAAGACATTGTTCTTTAGAGAATAAAAAAAAGAAAAAGTATCAAAATGGTTTTTTCTCTGAAAAATTTGTAGATAAACTTTAAGCAGGATAAAGGATCATTGTTGGGTAACAGGTAACCCTGTCGAGGCTATAGACGCCTGCTGGTAGCAGAGGCTCTACCTATGGTAAATGAGCATATTTTAAAAGACCAGCATAGCAGAGATGACCTCATTTTATCTTTAAAAAGGACCAAGTAATGGCCGGTGTAGATACAAGGGCTAAACCTCAGGAAGCAAAAAATTGGAATAGAGAAAAGTTGAAACAAAGTATCATTGATAGGATAAGACATAATGTACTCTATCTGTCCACAAAAAAGTTTAGACTAATGAAAATTTTTCTGTTTCGGAAGTTGAAGTTCAATAGAAAGTCAGAGATAACTGGTTCTTCCCAGTGAATCGCCATTGTTGTGGTCACCAACAACCCCCCCTCTTTTGTTTGGTATTAGCAATAACACCAAGCAAATGGGGGACCCTTAGTAAAAAATTCACACAAACATCCCCATGAACATTTTTGTTTTGTTTTCCTTAGAATTTTATCGCAGCAAAGCAAAGGAAACACTTCTTTTATGAGCATAATGAACCACAAAGAAGCGATGCTAAATTCATCGCATCACATTTACTATAAGCGCTCTTAAATGAAAAGCTTAAGAAATCCCCGACGGCCGATGTGCGATGTCGCATATCGCAGCAATCGCGTAGAGCAGAACACAATGACTAACATCTGCGATCTGCGATTTGTGATCTGTGACCCACAATCCGCGATCTGCGATCTGCGATGATCCGATATTGCGATACCACAATACTATAACTCAAATCTGCGATCTGCGATCTGCGATGAGCACCAATTTTTGTTGTCCATTAATCAGAATTAAGCGCGCGCCTGTAAAAAGGAAATTAATGATTGTACGAATGGCCGCTTTTCGTTTTTCGAAGAGTCAGTTCACTTGAATGTCATGATTATACACACGCAAGATCTGAAGCTTTCATATAAATCTTTATTTTCATTTACTCTTTTCCTTTACGCAAACTATAAAACAAGAGATAACATGGAGCAATTTTTGCAGGAAACATCTAAGGAAAAAGGGAAAGCGCCGATGCTCGGAGAACATAGAAGAAACCTCTTTAGAAGCAGGAACCACATACGATAGGACTACAGATTCCAGAGTATCACTCAGCAGATGCTAACGACCGATAGGTCATCTGAAGCTCAGAATCAAAGGCGCACAAAAGCAGCATGATTACAAAGATACTTGAAGCTTACACGCCAGAAAAGCCCGGAATGAAGAACGAAGGCAGTTTTTCAATCCAGAGAATTGCTCGGAAAGTAAATTCTTTTGACTCATCAAGTCGTTCGCAAAGACAGAAACCGAAATAGCAAAAGAAGAACCAGTTTGAGGGAAATTTGGGTTATTACCAAGTATACACTCAGTCAGCGGGAGATTCTCTAAAATATCTGTTAGTTTACCAAAAAGTAGTGCCAGCCCTTGTTACTTCTATTTTTATAGCACACACGAAAGGGGAAAGGCAACCAACTGACTCTTCTCAGACGAATGCTGCACACTTACAGGACGAAGGAGAAAATACAGAAATAGTTCAAAGTCAGATTTAATTTTAGAAATAATTTGCTTTATCAGAGGGACGGTCATTTGAAAACCAGATCCCAAATTTATGTAATTAAGTTAATTAGTTAGCAGTATTTAAACCCTTCTCAGGCATTTAGAGAAGGGTCTGGAGGACATGCACTTTTGCGCCCTCGGAGGTGGTTTTGATGAATGGCTGGATCAAGGTTTATTAATGTTTGCATCTGATGTCTTCTACTGATGTTACACTTCTGTACTCTTAGTAGATGTTAGAACAAGGAGAGATAAATCATTATTGCTTGAAGCTTATGAGTGGAACCAGTCATAAATGGTACTTTTATCTCTTGACTATTCCTGCTTATGTTCTTTAAGTGATTTATAGTTTCAGTTGTTTATATGTCATTGTATGAGTGTATGAGTTATCATTTGGCACTTTTGTACGGTGGAGTCATACTGTTTATGCTTGACATATGAGTAACTTATTATGCGATATGCTGTTCATAACTGTTTTGTCTAACTTCTTATGCAAAATAGTTTATCTTTAATGATTTCTATTCTTATGATAGCTGAATGATCTTTATTACCAGTTATTGTTCAAAATCTTTTTAGATCGCATAATAGGAGATATATACCCCAGGTTAGTGTAGATTAGACGTGTTGATTCTCACTAGATTACAATAGCATAGAGTTAGTTTAAAGAGTCTGAATTAGATTAGCTTTAAATTCCTCTTAGATCAGCATAGTTCAAACTCTACACACACACACACAACTAAGGTCGGGAAACTGGTCCCGTTATCCCCAGTCGGACCCGCTATACCAAACGGATAAGGAGCTGCCAACCAAGGTCCGGACCGGGTGGGTATCCCCCTTTTTTTCGACCCGATTTTCGGGGCTTCAACAGTGCCCTTGTGGCAGCTCAATACCCTCCTAAGAACATACCCTTGTACTTTGTTCTTTACTGTTCATAATAGCTCAGCCTAAATCCCTGAACTTAGCTGCAAATTTGACCAAAAACCCAACTCAGTTTCACTCCCTGGCCCATCACACTGTCTGTAACTGGAAGCCTGTATACATCGCACCTCCCATCTGTAGCAAGTGAGATGAATCCCTATTTCTAAGAAGCACAGGTGCAATGACTGAGTGATCTCATTTCTCTCTTTGAAATTTGGTTTTTTGTCCTTGTTTTCAGCTCTATTTGATTGTGTTGTTGCTTATGATCAGTATCTCATTGTTGAAGCCTCCTTCCTTTACATATTTCAGACTCCATTGATTAGGATTATTAAATGTTTTTTTATGTATTTGTCCATCATTTACAATACTTCGTCAAAAACTAACTTAAATCGAACTGTCGTTTTGATGCAAAAAAGTGCCATAACTGTCATTTTGAGTCAAAAAGAAGAGTGTCATAAAGTCTTCCTCCTCTAGATAGTCGATTGTACTTTTCGTTATGTATTTGATTTGAATTGTTAATATTTGAAGTGTCGAAAGTGGTTTTCTGTTCGAAATCGAAAAGTGTCATTTAGTCTTCCTTTCATTTTGAAAAGAAATTGTCGAAATGTTGCTTTGAATAAAATAGTTCAGATCTATACTTAGTTTTCCTTTTTGGCATTCTCACATTAAGGAAACGAAAGATAAATACATGCATTTGCATTTAGACTGTATGCATAAAATGATTTAGGAAAAGTGCATTTAGTGTGTGCTCCTTGCTCTCTATTGAAAGAATCGTAATCTTCTTTCCTTAGTAGCAAGGGTTTTCATTGCTAAAAGAAAATAAACGACTATTTATCATTTTAGATTGCATATTTAGGAATTTTAAATCTACATCATGTGGTGAACCTTGAAGGACAAACTTCTAAACAATATCAACTCTAAAATAAATCTCAATGAACATAAAAACGCTTTGGAACCTAACACAACACATCTAGAAGTCTAGGCTAGAGATGTGTTCCGGCGTCGTAAAACCTGGTAACTATCATTTTCATCGAAGGTTGGATGATTCCTCCTATTTGATACGACAAGTGCTAGTACGGACTTGTGCTCCCCGTATCGTCGAGTATATATTGGGAGACCATAATAGGCTGATATCCTTTATCCATAGGAATCCGTGTCTGCCGCCCTATTGATCACAATGCACTAAACACAACATTCAAGAAGATTGACTGCTGTACATAATTCCTTGGTAATTTCTCTTTAATTTACCACCAAGGTGTATATTGCAGTTTTGCGATTGGTTTGGTAATCCCTCTGTCTAGATTTCCAGAGTAGTCACTTTCGTTCCTTTTCAACTCCTTAAAAGAAAAGGTCCATCTGAGCACTTGTCACTTCAGGCTCATTAAAAATTGAAGGCGACTAGAGTCATCTTTAGCTTTTTCTAGACTCTTAAAAAATTAAAAAGCAAAGTTGTGTCAAAGCGTCATTTAAAATTTATTTAAACTGGAATAACGTCCCTGTTCCTTCATTGATCTTTAGTTGAGATAATGGAGTCCACCAATCAAGGAACCCCTCTTGGGGGAAATCCTAGTCCTTTCTCTTATTAAGGAGATATTGGTGCTTCGTATATGGCTACATTGTCCCTTCCAGTTATCACAGTTGGCCTACTAGTATGGCTATTCTCAACCTCTATCATTCAAAATACCGTGATTCCTCAGAAATCGAATCAGCAACTAGATGATACTGAAGTTGTCCCTTCACCTTCTACTTCACTTGTTTCTCCCTCCCATTCTTCCTCTTCGCTTGGTGAAACTAGTGATACTAAAAACCAAGTAGATGAGAAGAAGAAGAAAGGGAAGAAAAAGAAGAAGAATAAGTCAGCTAAGCAAGGGGGTAACCATGCATCATCTGTTGAAAATCCACACACTGAACTTTCCAAGCACAAATCTCCATGCATAATTTGCAAAGGAGACCACCTTCATCGAGATTGTCCTTTCATTCCACGGATCTTGAGAGAATGGTCTCCCCATTCACACCATCTGGTGTCATCAACCTCTGGCAATCAAGTTGACAACACACCATCAACTAGTGAAAATGAAGTCCATGGACAAAAAGGAAAGGTCAGATTTCCATGTAGGTTATGTGAAGGTAATCATGCTCTTCACCGTTGTCCTTTTTTGGATGAAGCCAAAAGTGTCCTAGATAACCATCCTACTTCACCGCAGCGACTTCCACCTGGATACAAGAAACTCTCACCAAGTCCGTCGCTAGTTGAAAACCCGACTGGCATAACTCAATTGTCAGTCGAAACGCCTATCATTGAAAGTGAACCTTTTGAGTCCATACCAGACCAAAGTCAACAGGTCGAGATGGCAGTTGACCCAGTCTTGCCTTCAGAAGGTCCACCTTCAGATGACACAATTTCAAAAGAGAATGAGAATGACACCATTCAAATTATTTTTGTCAATACAGAGTCTGATGAATTTGGGGGCAATCGACCTGTTCCTTTACAACAGGAGGAAATCCCCCCAGTTCATGAGGTTAATCTAGCCATTTATCTGGTACCTCCTCTGAGTAGTCTAGTCATTTCCTTTGATTGGAATCAACTAGCAAGACCCCACCTTCCATCTAATGTACCATTCCAGATCATAGTAAAAGTTTAAAAAATGATCATGTCTGGCACTATCATAGATGAAGGGGCTTCAGTGAGTATCCTATCCTCAATTTCTTGGAAAGTGCTTGGTTCGCCATCACTTCTGCCTAAGACAAAAAAATTTTCAGGCCTTAACAAGGGAACCAGTCGACTGTTAGGGATCCTTCCGAAGTTGCCAATAACTTTGAAAAGGAAAACCGTTCACTTGAATGTGATGGTAGTCCAAGGGCCATTACATTACAATCTACTCCTTGGGCATGACTATGTTAATAGCATGGACTCTATTGTTTCCACACTCTTTCGAGTGATGTGTTTCCCGCATGAAGGCCAAATGTTACAGCTTATCGGCCAGCTTTCATTTCCTGGTTCAAACACAGCTATGAGTCAAACATCATCCCTAAATGGTCTCTTTGCATCAAGAATGTCTCTTCAACCTTCATTTCATCCACCTAATTACCACGAGTAGTTCGGTGAATGTAACGAAGCTTAGGGGGCATGCACCCTGGTCTGCTTCAGCAGGCGAACCTAGCTAAAAAGATAGGTTTCCTGATAGGTTTTGTGATTGGAAGCTCACACCATTCACCTTCGTCTATTTCGATGGACAAAGCTAAGGAAGTTTTTTTTGTCTAACCGCTCACCAAAACAATCCTGCCTAACCGCAGTGACTTCCATATGGTTACCTGGAGACTCTCATTTTCTCGATGCTTGGGGGCATGCAAACCTTTTTATGCAAGCAAAAGATGACCAATTTCATTTTTTAGCTTTTTAGCGTCTTTAGCGTTTTAGCTTTTTTAGTTCAACTTCTTAGGTTAGGTGATTGGTCTGATCCACCATTCACCTTTGTCTGAAACGCGTGAACAAAGCAAAGGAAGTGTTTTGTCTAGACAAAAGACAGAACTATCCTACCTAACCTCAGTAGTTCCTTAGCTTTAGTGTAGTTAGCTTTGTAGTTTGGTTGTTTCTAGCCTACATAAAAAGGCAATGAGCATATTTTATTGTAGAGTTCAAGCTCACTAAAAAATAAACCTACCAATGAGATACATCTTTAAACGAATGGTATAAACAATGTTTCCGCAAGGTTCAAGCTCGTTAAAAAATAAACCCACCTATGAGCATAGTTTCACATGATTCAATCTCATTAAAAAATGATTCCACCCTATGTAAATAACCTTTGTGATTGCCCTACTATCAGCCTTTTGAACCTTGGTTGTGTTCCTATCGTCACCTCCATTCTTTTGGCCGATCATACGCTTCCACTTGATTGTTTAACCTTTTCAGGAACATCTGCGATGAGTGGCCTTGTTAGCCACCCTCTTCACATCACCATGTTTTGAGAAGTTCTAAGATTACCCAGAACCAGTTGCTACCCCAAAACACCACTCATTCCTAAAAAATGAGTCTCTTTTAAACTCTTTTTAGACTTGTTAAATATAAAAAGATTGTCGAGCTATTGGCCTTTATAGCTCATTAAAGTAAGGGGAAGCAACATCCCTCCTATACATTTTAATATTTTGGACCTGAGGGATTATCAAACAAAAAGATCGAGTGCTTGTCTTTTTCAGCTCACTAAAGCGATTGAAAAGTCATCCCTTTTGTATTATTTTATACTTTTCCGGACTTAAGGGATTATGCTATGAAAAAGGAATGCTAGAGTTTCCTTTTTGTCCCTTTTCAAACTCTCTAAACATGAAAAGGACTGAGTTATCTTTGTCATTAAACTTGTTAAAACAATAGGGATAAACTTTTCCATCCAGACAAGAACGAGTTTCATTGTCGCTAGGCTTGCTAAAATATAGCGACAGGTTTTCCCAAAAGGCAAATTATAGAACAAGCATATGTTATCCTCCTCAAGCTTGACAAAAATAAAGAGGTACTGGTCAACAATGACTGGGGAAAATGGGAAGAAAACTTGAAGAATTTTATTGGTAGCAAGTCGCTCTTGAACATGACACTTTCACTCCATCACCATGATTAAGTCGGGTTGGGTTATTCTGTTCACCAGTAATATCACTATTGGTACTCCGTACCATCCATCTTTTGGGGTTAATGCTACCAATCCATCTCAGTGTCGCTAACATGTTCAAGAGAAGTCATACAGAGAATTCACCATCCAGCCAATGCCTCATCCACTGCAATAACTTCAACCTCCATTTTTCATGACCGCCATTCCTGAACCTTGTATCAATAGATCATTTTCACCTCCAGAAAAATCATTTGCTTCGATTCGTGTCATAGATGTGGGATGCATCAAGGCCCTCCTACGATGGGTCACTTCTTGTCGACATCAGCTCATTATCCAAGAAGTTGACTTAGAAACAACCCTTTCAGTACTTTGAAGCTTGCATGCCTCAATAGAAAGTTTCTCACTTCCGGCGACATGTTTACATCAATGGCCTTTGATCGAAAGATTTTGCGTGGTGTTCGACATCGGCTCATGTATTCACACCACGTGAATTGTACTGTAGTACCTTGAGGGTCATTATCATTATCGATGATTCCTCTTGCACCTGTTAACAGCTTACATTATTGGCTGGTAATCAGGCGATGTCTTTCCATGTTCGACTTCATAACATCTTTTCACAAGGATCGACTTGTACATTGGGCGAATATTGAACAAGTTTTGAAGACCCTGGATCTAGTTTCATCCATCCAGGCTGCGATATATTTAGGAACATAAAGACATCAAGTGTACACAAAAGCTACACAGATAGTCATCTAAGCCAGGGAAGATGACTCTTCATATGAAGAATCACCAGTCTGCAACAGTAGACGATTGTCTGTCCTATGTACATGAAAATGAATTTATAAAACTGAGCATGGGAATGCCCGCCTCAGCTAGATCATGAAAATAATATGATGATGATGTATTGTATTGTATCTTATACGGGTCACCTTCCAGTTCAAATACCTCGGATCCTCATGATAAAGCATTTCACCCGACATCAAAAGATTTACGACTTCATGCTTTAGGGGGCAACTGTTATAGACATATTTGGGCACGTCAACCCCAGTCACATATGTCGATAAACCAAGGACTCTTTAAGCCCTAAAAGTGTTGTTTCATACCCTAAAGGATCATGGTCAACTGATTACATCATTTCCCATAAGTTCCACCTGAAAAACCACTCACAACTAGCCAAAACTGGACCATAATGACTGCTCCATGGTCAAGGTGCGATGCATACTGGCTGCTACACTAGCCAGGTGCGATGCATACTAAAGAGGCCTTCTGTAGGGTGATATGAGCAAGAATAGACAAATGGCAAAGACAGTTTGCTCAGTGGAAGCTCATGGAATCTTCTAGAAACTTCTCCCAAGAAACTTGCCTCTCTGAATTCGCCTAGGGATGAGTAAGAGATCAATGAAATCTCCAAGTGGAACCAAGAAATATCAGTGGAATGACACTAATCAAAAACCTAGAGCTAACTCACACCCTTGCAAGACATCTATAAATGGATCCCTCATCTGAAAGATCAAGAGGCTGGAATTTTGTAATTTGTAAGGAAATGTTGTTGGTTTATCTTTGAGAAGAGACATTGTATTGTTGGGTGATCTTTCATTTCATGAGGTGAAGAGGGCTTTGATGCTGGGAGGATGATATTGGATTAGACAGCTGGGTTGTAATCCTCTTTTCTACTATTAATAAAGTTCTTTGAGTTTTCCTCCATATAATCGTGTATTTGTGAATCTTGTTATTTGCGAATGCAATTGTATGGTCAATGTATTTCCGATTCTACATTGTTTATGATATTATAGGCCGAGATGCTTTGATGGTGTTTTGTTACTTTGACTCTATAGGTACTCTCTCAAGCAAGACAAGTAGGAGAAGAGTTGCAAAATCTATCAAGGGAGAGAGAAATCAAGCAAGGAACCAAGGGGAGGATCTAGGTTCATCCCCTTTGCTTCTCTCTTATCTATCATACATAAAAGAAATTGCAAATTGCTTTGATTGTTTGTTTCTAAGATAGCTACCCGTCTTAGTGGGACTAGCAGATCGAAAAGACACTAGTTTTCCTAGAAACATGATGCCCCCGAATCGGACCAAGGCGATGACATATGACTTGAGGATCCTTGCGGTCATCCCATCGTGTGATTCCCAATATTATACATAGGTTGCATGGTATAGTAGGTGCCTTGAGGTATGGTATTGTAGGTTTTAACCCCATACAAAAATTACATGCATACAAATTCTAAAACATAGAAAATAAACAATGTGAGAGCATAACACATAAAACACATATACACAAAGATTTTCCCCTGGATCACAAAACCGGGACTACCAGCTTGATTTTTAATTATTGTTCCTTTCAATTTTATAATACATAATTATAAATTCTGAAGCATCCAATACCATGGACTGAAAACCATCACATCCAAAACCATGGACCAAAAACCATCGCGTCCAAAACCATGTGCGAAAAATCATGCACAAAACCATAGGTAAGTCCGTCTAACCTAATATAAGGTACAAAAACTAAAATTTTCGAGGCACTGCCTAGGACCCCATAGAGTGGGGTTACCTACACCGCTTAAACCGCCTGGGACCCACCCCCCGTTACACAGTTGGCGTAACGAAGGGGGGGGCTCCAACCCCCCTCTAACCCCCCAGTTAACTATGTGGCTAGTCGTGGAAAGAATATAACACAACCCAACATTCTCCCACTTGTTGTTTTCTTTCCACAGGGGGCCACAAGAGAGCTTAGTCATTTATCTAACCCTACAGTTCCCATTGTTTCTCTACAGCAAGAGAACTTCTCAGAGCTCACACATTTTTTCAATGCATCTGTAGCATTCTTCAAAGTGTCCACCTTTACCAGCAACACTTTTTTGTCTTCTATCATATCCCTCATAAAATGATACTGAACATCAATGTGCTTTGTCTTTGAATGATATGCTGAGTTCTTTGCCAAGAAAATTGCACTTTGGCTGTCACAGGCTATCCTTATAGCTCCCTATACTAACCCCATACTTGAACACGATATCTACAACCAAACTGCTTCCTTGCTTGCATGAGTGGCTGACATGTATTCTACCTCTGTATTTGATAGTGCCACTATAGATTTTTTCTTACTCATCCAACTGATTGCACCTCCAAATAGGTTAAACACACACCCACTTGTAGATCTTCTCTGATCCAGATCTGTAACCTAGTCTACATCAACAAAGCCATCAATATCCAACACTCTGTCCAATCCTAGTCTTCCTTGGTAGCACAAACCATAATCGCTAGTTCCATGCAAATACCTGAAAACCCACTTCACTGCTTTCCAGTGCTCCTTCCCTGGTTTTGACATAAACCTGCTCAATACTCCCACTGCATGTGAAATGTCTGGTCTAGTACAGACCATCGCATACATCAGGCTATTGACTGCACTTGCATATGGAACATGAGACATGTCCTCTCCCTATTCTTGTGTCTTGGGACACTGTTCAGCAGATAACATTACTCCTACAGGAATAGGAACTTCACCGGTTTACTATCCTGCATATTAAACCTCTGCAATATTGTGTCGACATACTTCCTTTGGTTTAACCAAAGCTTCCTCTTTGTCTGATATCTTTTAATTTCGAATTTGGAGGATAAATGGGTCTTCAAATCCTGGATAATTTATTTGTCATTTGCAACCAGCAACATATCATCCACATACAAGACCAGATAAATAACATAGTCACCAATTAATTTAAAATACACACATTGATCTGCTTTGCTTCTGGTGAAGCCAACTCCCCATATAAATGTATCAAATTTCTGATACCACATCCTTGGTGACTGTTTTAACCCATACAAAGACTTCTTTAACTTTCATAGCAATTCTTTCTTACCCTTCACTGCAAAACCTTCATGTTGCTTCATGTAGATCTCCTCTTCCAGATCCCCATGAAGAAATTTTGTCTTCACATCCTTCTGTTCTACCTCAAAATGAAAAGCAGCAGCAACAAATAAAAGTAATCTAATAGAAGTTTCTTTGGCAATAGGAGAAAAAATATCACCAAAATCAATTCCTAGCACCTAGGAATAACCTTGTCTAGCAACCGAGCTTTGTATTTCTCCACCTTTCCTTCTACACTTGCCTTCTTCTTGAACACCCATTTGTTTCCAATGGGTTTCCTTCCAGCCAGAAACTCCACCAGATCCCAAGCCTCATTTTTGTGCCAAGATTCCATTTCATCAACCATGGCCTCTTTCTAGAGTTTTCCATCCTCTAAATCTATTGCTTCCTTCATAGTTTTGGGATCATCATCAATAAAAGATAAATAAAAATTTGAACAAAAAGTAGATGGACTATACCTTTCTAGATTCCTTCTTTCTCGAACTGATCTTCTCACACTCGGAGTTTGTGGCTCTTCATCTTCTAATTCCTCCTCTGCTGTAGAGTCTGATTCTTCCTCCTTTAGCTCAAACTCTATCTTCTCAGGTTCCTTTGGT
>APFE030704909.1:168675-193307 GCA_000404065.3 Pinus taeda | reverse complement strand
CTTCTAATTCCTCCTCTGCTGTAGAGTCTGATTCTTCCTCCTTTAGCTCAAACTCTATCTTCTCAGGTTCCTTTGGTTCGACTTCATGTTTAATAACATCTTTCACATCTTTGAACACCACATGTCAGTTGTACACAACTGTCCTTGTTATTGGGTTCCAAAGCTTATAACCCTTTAAACTATCCTTATACCCAATAAAGATGCACTTTTCAGATTTACTATCCAACTTGGTTCTTTTCTCCTTTGGAACATGTACATATGCATCACATCTAAATACCCTCATATGTGAAAGAGAAGGTTTCTTACCAGTCCATACCTCTTGTGGAGTCTTATCCTCAAATGATGATGAAGGTGATCTGTTGACCAGGTAACATGCAGTCTTCACTGCCTCTGCCCAGAATTCTTGTCCTAACCTGGCACCACTGAGCATGCTTCTTGCCCTTTCTATCAACTTCTTGTTCATTCTTTCTACAACTCCATTTTGCTGAGGTGTATATGGAGTAGTCTTCTGCTTTGCTATACCACACTTCTTACATAATTCTTCAAATTCCTTACTGTAAACTCTCCACCTTTATCTGTCCTCAACACGTTTATCTTCTTCTCTATCTGGTTTTCCACCAGAACCTTAAATTATTTAAAAGTATCAAAGACTTCAGATTTCTTCTTAATAAAATATATCCACGTATTCCTTGAGAAGTCATATATGAATGATACATAGTACACAGACTTACCTAGTGATGGAACCTTCACAGGACCAAACACATCACTGTGCACAAGCTTTAATATCTACTTCGCCCTCTTACTACCAGAGGGGAAACTCACTTGATTCTGCTTCCCATATACACAATTTTCACAGAAATCAAAATCCAGAGAGCTATTACTCATACCTTGTACCATACCTTTACCATGAATTATTTGAAGGCCCTTCTCTCCAATATGTCCAAGCCTTTGATGCCACAACATGGTATTTTCTTTAGAGACCACTAGATTTTCTGCTCCACTTTTAGGAACCACAAAGCTATTGCACCCATCAACAACAGTGCTACCTTGCAGCTTGTATAGAGTTCCAATTCGAACTCCCTGCATCAATATCAGTGCCCCCCGAACCATCTTGCAGGTATCCTTCTCGAGCACTGTTTATACACTTGCATCATCTAGCTTGCTTACAAAAATCAGATTTCTGGCTAATGCAAGAATATGCAGAACACCCAGAAGTGTTCTAAGCCTTCCACCTTGCAATTTCAACTTCACTTTTTCGGACCAACGATTCTAGCCTTCCTGTCATCCCCCAAGAAGACATCACCACCATAATATCTCTCATACTCGCAGAACCACTCTCTATGGAGAGTGAAGTGAAAGGATGCAGTTGAGTCAAACAGCCATGCCTCATGATCTACATGTGTACTTGAAGAAGCCAAGTACACATCCCCACCTTCATCTGAGGTGATTTTCGCTTTTGCAGAAGGAGCATCATCAAATCCCTTTCCTTTGTCAGGAGCTTTAGATTTACAATCCCTTTTGTAGTGCCCTTCCTTTCCACATTTCTAGCACACCACCTTTACAGGCTTTCCTAGAGATTTAGATCTCCCTCTAGATTTAGATCTCCCACTCGATGACTTATTTTTGTTTCTATTCTGGGACCATTCTCGTACATACAAGGCATCACCATTCTGGCTCTCCATATTTTTCTGCCTCATCTCCTCCATCAGCAAGAATTAGACTATTTCATCAAACTACAAGGTAGTGGCATTGCTACCTATTACAATAACCAGACTATCCCATGAATCCGGTAGAGAACACAACAAACTGATGCACTTATCTTCATCTGAAATTTTAATATCAACAGATAATAACTAACTTACCACAATACTAAATGTGTTTAGATGCTCTGTCACCGAGTCTCCATCTTTCATCCTCAGGTTATACAACTTTTTCTATAGGAACAGTTTATTCACCAGAGACTAAGATTGGTAAAAATTCCCTAACTTGTCCCACAAAGCCTTTGTCGTACCTTCCCCTGATACATTTAGCAATACTAAATCTGAGACACACAATCGTATTATGCTCTTTGCCTTCCGATCTAGCCTCTTCCATTCTTCATCAAACACTCCTATTGGTTTAGTTCCCAGATCTACTGCAATCCGTTGATCTTTATCCACCAACAGACCCTCCATCTTGAGTTTCCACAACTCAAAACTCTGACCATTAAATTTCTCAATCTCTATCTTTCCACTACTTGCCATCTTTTTTCACCACCAAAAATGATCCCACAGATCTCCCACTAAACAGGTTCTACCACAGGCTCGAGCGAAACCCCTCAGCAACAAAGGCATCCCCTTGAAGCCAAAACAACTCTGATCCCAAATTTAGGTTTTAACCTTGTAACAAAATTACCTGCATACGAATTCTAAAACACAAAAGATAAACAATGTGAGAGAATAACACATAAAACACATATACGCAAATATTTTCCCCCGGATCCCAAAACTAGGACTACGAGCTTGATTTTTCATTATGTTCCTTCCAATGTTACAATACATATTTATACATGCTGAAGCATCCAAAACCATGGACCGAAAACCATCGCGTCTAAACCATGAACTGAAAACCATCGCATCTAAAACCATGTGTGAAAATCATGCACAAAACCGTAGGTAGGTCCGCCGGGTTACCTGCACCCCTTAAACCCCTTGTGACCTGGTGGGCTCTAGTATTACAACAATGATGCTGCAACTCTTGGGACTCCCTTCTTTACTTTTATCAACCTCATTGTTCGTAACAAAGTTGGAAGCAATGGTGCTATATGCACAAGTACTAGCTCTTACTGCAGGTTGTCATTTGATCAACTGGCACAAGTTTGCTAGGAGCTTAAGCCAACTTCTATGAGTTCTTAGAAGAATCTTTTAACTGTGATGGACGAAAACTAACTCCAGAGAGGCTAATCTACTTGTAGAGAGAAGCTAAAAGCTGAAAGGAAATGCAAACCCTAGTTTTACCGACTAACCTTACTGGTGCAAGAAAAGAGATGCAATCTACGGAAATGGATGCCATTGGCTCTTGGAAAGGTAAAATGCATCTGACTAAGCTACTTCTGATGGAAAATATGGAGAAAACATCTTTTTGTATTTTTGAGTAATTTTGCAGAATTATTATGCATGTGCTTTAACTATTTTTCACTTTGCAGAGGTTGATTGGCGAAAGGAAATGGAGTGGGCGCTTGTAGGAGGTTGGGAAGGTGAGGAAAGGGCCTAAGTGGTCCCTAGCACCCTTCTAGATAATTTCACAGTGATCAAATCTCGTAAAACTCATCATGTGAACTTCTACAGGAAGTCTGCAGGGGTTCTATAGGAAGTTCTACAAGAACAGCTGAAAGAGGATTTTAGAGGGTTGATGGTGGAAAATCGGTGGGAAAGTGGAAATGAAGGATGGATAAAGATTTTAAGGGGTCTAGGACCTGGTAAATGAAGCTAAGGAGTGATGAAGGTGATTGGATTTGTTCAAGGATGGAGGGAGCAATGTTGCACAAGAATGTAGAAATTAGGGCAAAGTGGGAAAGTGTGGAAAATGAGGGGAAGGAATCTTGGATCAGGGGCTGGAACGGGTTGTATGATGGAGGAAGGGTAGGTAGGGATGTATTACAGGTGCTCTACACACTAGGTTCCAAAACTGATCGAACAAAGACTAGAAAAACCAGAGATCTATCTATTTTGACCTAATCTGACCTAAAAACCAAAAACATGATGAACATAAGTTTATAGATAGGAAATCATGCAAGATAGCTATGGAAACTAAAAAAAATAGATCTAAACATGCAAAGACAACTGCTATCAACTTTTCCAACTTAAAATCTAACACTAGCAATTGCATTGGAAGGCAAAAATAGCGTTTTTGCGGCAACAAGTATGCCTTGGTCTCAGCTCATGGTCCCAAGGAGGGAGAGATAAGATCAAGGACTGCTTCATGGCCTTTTTGCAGATCTTCTCTGTTACCAAATTTTCAAATCATCGTGAAGCATGAAAAGCTATCTTAATCATCAAAAACAACCTAAGTAACAAAGCAAGATCTTAACCTAAATAACAGAAATTATTCTATGAATGCAAGGAAAACACATAAAACTACACAAAGGAGGTACTGGAACTTGGGTTGGGCCCAACCCCAAGAGATACAGCCTCCTAAGAAAGCTCAGAGTTGGTGCAAAGTGAAATTCATCTCCATTACTCAAAAAATAATAGTCATGTCAAAAAATGTTTACAGCAAGAGCTCGAAAATGAGCTGAAATGCAAAGCTGCACTAAAGTGTGAAAAACAACTGTTCAATAGATAATCTACTGACTAAAATCTAACTAACAAAACTGAGGCCCTAAGCCTTCTTATTTATACAAATGGGGACCTCCAACAGTCCTCCTAAAATCAAGGAACTTGGCTTCTTGGAACTGAAGATAACAACAGTCCTACTTGACTTGCTTGGCTGCCCCTTGGCTTTGTGCTCCAAGTTTTTGATGGAGAATTCGAGGTAAGGGCTCATAAATGAAGGGGACACCTTCCTACAAATCCTCTCCCTTGTTCTTCCATGAATTTGGCTGCCAAGTGCTCATTAAACCTTTTATTTTGTCTCAAAATTGATCGAAAATCTGCATAAAGCACACATTAGACTTTTTGGCATAATGACTAACCCAATTCACTCTATTAGCATAAATATGATATAAAACATGCAATAAACTAATGAGAATGGTGGATTAAGTCGAATTAAGAGGTAAAAGGATCCCATATAATTACCCATTTCTGGGGCTCATCATGACCCCCCCCCACCCCGCTACGCAATCGACGCAACGAAGGGGCGGCTCCGCCCCCCTTTTAACCCCCTGGTTAACTACGTGGGCTAGTCGTGGAAAGAATATAACATAACCCAACAATAACTGAGCTAGAATCTTTCTTCATAGTCTTCTAAGGATTCATCCAGGCCTATAGTCATCCTGAAAATCTCTTCTTTGGTATCCTTTGATCTACAGTGGTCCCTATATTTGTTGTTAAAATCTTGCTGCATCTGAGCCCAAGTTATGATGTTAGCTCTAGGTAAACCCGTGAACCAGCGCAATGCTGCATCCTTGAAGGTAGATGGAAACAATTTTAACTTTTTTTCATCATCTATATAGTCATAGGTTCATCATATAGCAGCCAACTCAAATAGGAAAGTGTCAGGGTCCTCTGTGGTCAGGCCATGGAAATGAGGTAGAGCAGAGGGGCTTATATTCTTCATCTTAGTGTCCCCATTGGTCTTTCTGATGGGGAAGGCACCCTCAATTCTCTCACTATTTCCTCTGTCATTTCAGTTTTCAGCCATTGGTTCAGTAGGAATGGGTTCTTCCTCTTATTCTTCCCCTGTAGGTTCTTCAAATATGTAAGGTTTCTCGCCTAAAGGTTCTTCCAAAGTCACCAAAGAAGTAAGAAGGTTGATTGTTGGATGTAGTGGAGGTATTTGGCAAGAATTTCCCTAAATTGTCCCTATTCCTATGAGGCATAAAAGGAAATGTTTTTGGGTTGGTTTTTGGAAGATTCTTTTAGTAGGAAAGTACTTTGCAAAAATGAAATTGTTGATTTAAATGAAAGCTATTGACAGAAAAAACTACTTGCTGAATTGAAATTCTACTTGCAGAATGAAATTGTTGATTGAATGAAAACTAATAATAGAAAGACTACTTGCTGAATTGAAATTCTACTTGCAGAATGGAAAGGAAAGTAGATAATGACAAATGAAAGAAAGGAAGCTACTAAATTACTTTTGCAAAAATAAACTAATGGAAGAAAATTGAGGATAAGAAGTAGAAGAAAAGAAAGTTGGAGAGTAGAAATAGAAGAAAGCAGTAATCACATTTTACTTTGACACCTTCCTGGCTTTGGCGCCAAAAAGTGATGAGCCTAGGTATTGCAACAAGGATGCTGCAACTCCTGGGCTACCAGCTTTACTTATCAACTAGGGGTTCGTACAAACTTGGAGGTGACAGTGCTATATGCACAAGTAAAAGTGAAGGTCCTCCCTGTTGTCATTGTTCATTTGGCAAGAGACCTCAGGGGTTGCAAGCCAGACTTCTATAGGGTCAGAGGAAGATTTCTTCTTTGATGGAAGAAGAGAAAATCTATCCTAAGAGAGAGCTACTCTACTGCAATATTGAAGAAAAAAACATGTAATGCTAACTCACATCATAACCTAATTAACGAATTAAACAAATATGCTAAGTAGAATTGCTAAATCAATCACTAATCTAATGATACTATCTAAGTTGCGGAAGTAAAGAAAATCAAAACCAGACGAGGGTGTAAGAAAGGAAACTAAGCTAAATTTGTTTTCAAGCAGAAAATCATATGGAGATCGAAATCAATGAAAGGAGGTCGTAATGGAGCAATAGTGTATAGGAACCATTGGGTCGATCAATGAACGGAAGATGAGCGGTGAGGATCTTATCACGGGAGCTTGAGTGAATAAATGGATAGATTGATCAATGAATAGGATGAACAAAAGATGAGCGGCGAAGATTGTATTGTGGGGAATTGAGCTAATAGATGGATGGACAAGATTAATAGAAAATGGACGACGGAGATATTATTGTGGGGAATTGAGTTAATAGATGGACGGATAAGATTAATGGAAAATGGATGGCAAAGATCTTATCGTGGGAAAAAATGTTCATAATGGTGGAGTGGTCTTCAAAGGCGGTAAGCAGTTTCTCGCACGCCCTCAAAGCCGTAAGTGGAATTCTGAAATTTCATGCAATTAGCCTAACTGGGTGACACGTAGCATGGGATAACCACTTTTATTGCATGCTCTCAGTCGGATAACAGTCATTCAAGAATCCACATGAGATTGCACGATAGCTGTTGGATCAAGCGGGGCTAATCAACGATGGAGATTGACTAAGCTAGTTGGTGAGCGGGTGATGCGATAACCATCAGATCAGGCGAGCCAGATCGACAGTGGAGATTTGGAGTGCATAAAGTAGGTGGAATACTTCACACGCGATGGTCATTGGATAAACTAATGAATAAAGTGGTGATTTGTTAGGTTTGTTGTGGATCAGATGGTAAGGAAATTATGTATGAAGAAAGTGCTGAAGGAGATTTCAATGAAAACAATAGAAACCAGTGAGGGTGAGGGTGGACCGAGAGTGATGGAAAAATAGAACAGTTAAACACAACAAGTAACTGCATCAAACAAAAAACTCCAAGCTCATGCGAGAACTAGAAACCTATGTTTTTGGGGTTGCTGAGGCGTCTCTTCCTCAAGTCATGGTCCCAGAGGGGGGAGGTGAGGGCGAGACACTTGTGAATAGCCTTATGGTGATCGTTTTCTCCTAGCTACCCTGGTAATTGAAAGAAGGGACAAATGGAAGTAAACTAAAGCATAACCGATCTAATCCAGTTACTTAAGAAAATGAACAATTAAACCATAAATCATCTACTCTATACTACTGTAATGGAAATGCAGCTACTTAAGCAAATGAACAATTAAACTGTGAATCATCTATGCTATACTACTATAATGGAAATGCAGCTACTTGAGCAAATGAATGGAAAACTAGGAATATATGCTAGCATACATGTACAATAAAGAGGAGCTTTGGCTACTAGGGTTGGGCCCTAACCTCGAAGCTTCAGCCCTTTGAGTTAACTCAGTGCTGGCTCAAAATAAAACTCATTCTTATTATCAAAACCATGGATTACATAAAAAACTGCTGTAAGTATTGCAACTTAGAAATAATGTAGAGTTTTACAATAAAAATCTAAATTCTATTGAGGTCCTATGCCTCTCTACTTATACATCAGAAGTCTCCAATGAATTCCTTCAAATTAGGGAGGCTCAACTCCCAACTCAAGATAAACTGGTTTCTGTCACTTTCACTTGCTCAGCTGCATTCTAGTCCTCATGATTTGGTTGTTTGCACTCCGAGCTGATGGAGGAATATTCGAATGAAGGGGTAGTAAATGAGGAGGATTTACCTCCTATAATTCCTCTCCCTTGTCCCATTCGAGTTTTTACCAAGGTCTTTGCCACAGTTCCTTGCTTTTATCCTTTATTCCTGCATTAAATGCACATTAGAACACAAAGGAAAATATCCAACTCTAACTCATCTCATAAACAAAATATGATCAAAAGTATGCAATAAGTTGTGAGAATAGTTGGTTTGACTAAGCTAGGAGGTGAATTAAGGCCCATATAATCACCCAATGATGAGGCTCATCAATAGGTGAGCCCAAATTTTATTTACGCCCTTGGGAATACAACCCCCTTCTGCTTCTTTTATGTGATCAAGGGCTTGAATCGAGTGCTTAGTCCTTTAGCCGCTAAGCCTTTCAGTTTTCGTGCGAGAGCATTTTCCTTTGTTACTTGAAAAAAATTTACTAATGCCTTACACCACATTGGCTGATATCCTAGATGTGAGAACCTTATGAAATATAGGGTATAGAACATCGCATTTGGGGCACCTTTTTCTTATCAAAATTGCAATCCCACATCTGACGCTGAATACAATTTCCCTTAAGTTTTTCTGCTAACCAGTTGCAATTGGAAATATGTGGGATGACGTCATATTTTCTATGTGTCACCCTATTAGTGATGACACATGTCACCTGGAAATGGCCTCATAGGCCCCCTGAAAATGATGAAACTGAGTGACACATGTCTGCCTTCCAGATCAGCATCCGTACTGGCATGTGTCCTTCGTATTGCCACTTGTCATCCATACTTTCATGTCATTGGTGAAGTCAGCTGCCATGTCTGCTCTGAGGACTAATCAGAGGTTGACACATGGCCCCATGGAGGAGAGAGAAAATGGTCTGCTTGACCCTGTTTTTTCATGCTTTTCCTTTGTATTTTGTTTTCTTGGCCCCCCGACGATGTAGCACGTTATTGTGATATCGATGGTTTGTAGGTATTTTCAAGTTTAAACTTGGTCGATCTGCTGATTGGGGATTGTCAATGCAAAATTATATCGCAGAAAGGGGGTTGCCCATCCCTTCTTTATCCGCCTCTCCTGTGTTAAACTGTTTTAGTCCTCCCCCAACGATGCAACATTATATCGCAGATCGATCCTCGCAATTTCTTGGAGTATGTAGTGACTGTGTGCCTGTGATGACAACTAACTTGTAGGACTGCAATATCAGCATTTGATGACGAGAACTGCTAATAGTCCTTAAGTGTGAGCCCTAGGAACCCATCGATAGTCGATCACGAATTGCGATTTTCCCTCCATACTTAGCCATTTTTTTGTTTGATGGGCTTTTCCAAGGTAGATCTTGAAAATTCTTTATCTTCTGCTACAGGAGTCCATTTTTGGACTTCCATATACCGTTAGAAAGCTCTTTCTGAGAACTACGTAATGGGGAGGGTCTGACATAACTCTAGCATCTTTTGGGGCCTAGGAAATAGAATCCAAACTTCACTGCTCTTGGGAAACTTTGGCCATTTGAAACCCATAATGTATTGAGTGACAAAACCACGTATGTGAGTGTATATGAACGTACTCCACACACCTTCAAGTACATTGGTGGCACTCCATGCATGTAAAGTTTATGGGAACACTATCATTGAAAGGTTACACATTAGACAACACTACTACGGACTGCACTCCCATGCACCGTCACATATATTATAGGAGTCCCCAATAGGTTGCTATCCATCCATAGGTAACTGAGTCTGCCATCTTATACATCGTAATACACCAAACACAACATTTAGGGAGATTGGTTTTCGTACATTAAGTCATTCGTTTGCAAAGGTCTATATTGTAGTTCATGGTTGCTTGGTAATCCTTTATGCCTAGATTACCCTATTTTTTATTTATTTCTTTTTATGTTAATAAAATTTGTTGCCCAATCTAGAAGAAAAAAATGCCCATCTTTGTCGTTGGCGTAGAATTCAAAATAATCTTCCTTTTCCTCCAAAGGCTACTCCTACCCATCATGCTAAATATAGGAAAATGAAAACTACCGAAGTGGGAACATTGAGAATTACTTCTGGCCCTCCACTTGATATTGATAAGCCAAAACCATCTACCCCTTTGATTTCCAAACTCGAGATTACATCTTTTCCTGTTGGTGACACTAATGCAATTGAAACAAATGTCCCTGAAAATTTGTTACTTGAGGTCATTGAATCTAATCTCCCTGAGTCAGAAACATTGTTTCCTTAGGTTATTGAACCTGAGGAGACTCAACCATCTTTCCCTGAGTCTTTGGGACCTTCCTCGTCTCTTCCTTTGTCTCAAACATAACTAAATATCTTGGGCCTGAAGGTGAGCCTCTTCCATATAGACTTATAGGTATTTAAGGGATCCCTAAAGAAGAGCCTCTTCCTTCTACTCTGGTTCATTGGGAAGGACACTATTTTTATCAAACTAATCCTCTTTTTTCTCTTCAACTACTAACGTGGTCTCCTTTACTTAATTCTTTGGGCTTACCCATGGATTTCACATGGAAATCTTAATTGGGATTGTTAACCATGACTGGAACTGATTCAAACCCCCAGTCCATGTCCACCATATGGTTGAGACATCAAGCGTCGTATCCTATTCTATGTTTGTAACATCACCAAAAGCTCATTTATATGGCGGCCCATCCATCTTTCCTAACTGTTAGTCATTATATGGTATCTTTTCTGGTGTGGCTTCCAGTCCTTGGACCTCTCCCATGACATCCAATTCAAGAATAATGTTTGGTACCTCTCTTATGAATTCCACACAGTCTACTACTCTTCCTCCATCAATGCCTATAATAGAGCAGCAGGCTAGCCCTTATATCAGTGGGAAAATCTATCCTCAACAGCCCAACCCTCTTTATATTGGTACCCTCCATCTAGATCACAATTGCCTCCATCATCCAAACAATGTGTTAACTGTTCATGTCGATGGTTTGTTGTACTTTTCATTGTTGTTGTTTAGAATTTGTCTTTTATGCTATTTTTCTCATGAATGTCAAACTAAAACTTGATAAAATTTAATTGTTTCCAATCACAAACAACCTAAGGAAACCTATGCACATGAAGCAATGGACAAGAATTTATTTATAAATGTGTAATTGAAATTAGCACAAGAAAAAATAACATTCAATAACATATCAAGTTGGTATCAGAGCAAAGGTTTATTTGCTTGACTGTTTGAGGTTTGTGCAAGTAGGGTTTTAATAGTTGCAAAATTGTGATGCTTACAAGGTTAAAGTTGCATAAAGGAGAAGGGAAACTGTTGGTTGCAACTCCTGAGGTAATGCCCAGAGGGACAACCGCAAGGCCACAATCTACACCCAAAGTTCCAATTCCAGCTACACTTGAAAAACCTTAAGTTTTTCCTTCAATTGAGATTGAAGAGGTACAAGAAGTACCCGAAACTAAGCCTTAATCCATAGTCATCATGTCAGGAGAAAGAGAGACTGCAGGTCTTTCAAAAGAGGAAGCATTCAAGAAAGCTTTCTATGACTTTACTAACATGGTTAGAGTCCTCTATGAAGAGAGGAACACTAGAATGGCTGGAGAGAGTTCTAAGTCTCAACATGGAGAAGGAATCTCAGGAGACAAAAAATATGATAAGAAGGATTTAAAGGGTAATGCAGGAAAACCCCCTCCATCTCAACCATCTTCATCTTCCTCACCATATTCATCATCCTCAACATCTCAAACAACAACATCTTACACTTCCACCACCAAAACTATCCATACTCATTCCAAAACTCCAAAAACTCCCTTACTCAAATTGGACATTAAGTTTTCACTTCCCATGTACAATGGTGAGGTGAATGCAGAAACGTTAAACAATTGGATCTGACAATTGGAGGTATACTATAGAATTCAGAACCTTCAAGAAGATGACATAAAGATTGAGTTGGCTTCATTGAGGTTAGAAGGAGCAACATTAGTGTGGTGGGAAGAAAAGACTCAAGAGGAAATGTGAATTCATGGTAAGATATCCATTTCTTGGGTTGAATGTGTTTTTGCAATTAAAAGACAATTTTACCCTTTAGCCTATATGAAAAAAGCCATTATGAGTTGGCAGAATTTTAGGTAGCTCAAAGGCCAAATAGTACAAGAATATACCTGGGAGTTTAGAAAGAGGGCTTTGTTGTTAGGAGTAACATTGAATTCCCAAGATATACTATTGAAATATATTGGGGGATTACATTCCTATTTGAAACATAATATCCTTATGTTCAATCCAAACAATTTGGATGAGGTATGTGTGCAAGCCATGCACCTTGAACCAAGGGGAAAGAACATTCAAGTAGAGGGTAGTAAGAAGAAGCCTTTCAAGAGTAAGGAGAAAGAGAAGGGGGGAAATGGAAGGGAAAGAAGAATGAAAGTGTGAAGAAATAAGGGGAGAAAACCATATGCAAACATTGTTTCAAAGATGGGCATGATGAAGCCCATTGTTGGAAATTACATCCCGAAATAAGGCCTAAGAAACAAAATAATAAGGGAAAATTAAAGACTACCACTAACACACAACCTGACCTTGGATCAGAGTCTTGTGATGAGACCAAGATTTCAGCCATGGTCACAGAAGGAAAATAAATTTTTGCAAGTACTAGTTGGTCACATAGTCAAAACAACACTCCAAATGAAGAATCAATAGTAGAGTTGTTTCATGTAAGGGTAATTTCAAATCATACAAAGATTGGTGCATTATTCGATAGAGGGTCACAATCAAACTTAATTTCAGAAGAAATGGTCAAAAATCTTAACCTTGAAATTTTACCTCATCATAAGCCATATCCATTGGGTTGGATAGTTAATAATGCAAATTTACAGGTTACAAGGAAGTGCTTATTCAAGTTCGCCATTACTGAAAAGTTCATTGATGAAGTTTAGTTAGATGTAGTTCCACTTGACATATCAGGAATCATTTTGGGTAGTCCTTATTTGTATGATAGGAAAGCAATATTTTATTGCCCTGAGAACAAATACTTATTGCTCAAGAATGGGGTGGAATACATTGTGAGAGCCCATCACAAAAAGTTGAACATTTCTTTGTTTAATGTAGGGAAGATGAAGAGACTATAAAATGCAAGTAAAACTTTTGTGCTTCTCATGATCAAGAAAAAGAATGATATTGACTATGAATCTTTTGAAGGTTGTGATGACAAATTGAAATTTGATTTGTTTAATATGGTAAGCAAGCATGGTGAGATGTTTTAGGAACCAAAGGGGTTAGCTCCGAAGAGGGGAATTCAGCATGAGATATAGCTGCAATGGGATGTTCAACTTCCAAACATTGGCATATATCAAGAAGAGAATTCAATAATTGCTGAAGAAAGGTATCATACGCCCATCTACTTCGCCATGTTGTTCACCCATTGTTTGGGTGCCAAAGAAGGATGGAATGTGGTGCATGCGTGTGGATTTCCATGCACTGAACAAAATCACGGTAAAGAACCACTGTCCACTCCCAAGAATGGATTATTTGCTTGACCAGTTGAGGTATGCAAAGTATTTCACTAAGTTAGATTTACGAAGTGGTTATCATCAAGTTAGAATAGTTTAAGAGGACATTTGGAAAACCACATTTAAAACTAAACAACGATTTTTTGAGTGGCTTGTTATGCCTTTCAGTCTTACAAATGATCCAACTACTTCCATGAGAGTTATGAATGATGTATTGAGACCATTTCTAGATGACTTTGTCATTGTGTACTTAGATGATATTATCAGATTTAGCAAATCCATAGATGAACATGTCATGCATGTAAACAAAGTACTTGGTGCCTTGAGAAAAGAACAATTGTTTTTAAAGATGTCAAAGTGTGGATTTGGAAAGACTTGTTTAGTGTATTTGGGACAAATTGTTGGAGGAGGTGAGCTGAAGATAGACCCTTCTAAAATTGAGGTCATTTTTAATTGGCCCAAGCCCAATAAAGTTACAGAGGTAAGAATCTTTGTAGGGGTAGCACAATATTGGAGGAAATTTATTGCTAATTTTTCTTCCATTGCAGCACCATTACATGCATTGAATAGTGTCAAGAAAGTCTCCATTGGGGAGATGTACAACATAAATAATTCAATGCTTTGAAGGAAAATATTATTTCAACACTGGTATTGTCTCTTCCGGATCTTAGACAACCATTTGAGATTCAAACGGATGCTAGTGATTACACCATGGGAGTATTTCTTATGTAGAATGGTAAGCCCATTTCATTTCATTCTGAATTTTTAATAGAGTTGTGACTAACAATCCCACTTATGACAAAGAAATTTACGCATTGGTACAAAGTGTCAAAAAAATGGAAACACTACTTGATGGGGAAGGAGACCATTATCCATTTCGACCATCAACCATTGCAGTACTTATAGGCATAGTCATAGTTGTAGTAGTCACGACATTTCAGATGGATGGGTTTTCTACAACAGTTTCATTTGGTTATCAAGTACAAAAAGGGAATCTACAATAAGGTAGCTGATTTGCCTTCAAGGCCTATTGTAAATTCATCTATTATACTCAAGCATATTTTTTTTTGCATGAAAGTTACATTGAGCAAGTATGCATATGATAATGAATTCCGAGATTTGTATGCAAGATTTAGTCAAGGAAACTGTTGGGCACCAAATAAACCTATCTTTTTCTTGCATTTTCACTCCTCGTTTCATCCCTTTTGTATTCCTTCACATACATTTACTATGAAAAACTATGAGGTAATTCCCCTTTATCATATCTTGGGATACTTAATTGATGAAGTAAATTCATGAGGGTTTTTACCTATACGAACCATTAAAACATGTTATGACTGCAAATTATGGAGTGCAGGTGTTGACCTCAAGACATATTGCAGCAGTTCCGTGATTCACAACAGTTGATCGACCACAATGAGAAAACATAACTGATTTGCAGCTGTTCTCAACCCGTTTTGGATCATTCCTGTTCTTGTTCTCTCGGCGCTGGTGCTGTGTGAACTGATGTATATCTTTGGGCATATAGTTGTCGGGTTTTGGGGAGAGTTGTTGCTCCCCTTTGTACTGTATAAAAGACGAGTCATTCTTGTACGAGGGTTTAGCCAGACACTGCATTGTATTGTGACAACATTGTTCAAATTAATAAAATACAACCCTTTTATTGTTCTATCTTTTGCTGTGAGTAACGCAACCCTGATCAGAGAGCTGGGCCTGCTCTTCTGATCAGGTGCTGCGTGTTTTCTTGTTATGTGTGTATTGTTCATGGTTCTGTTTATTTCTTGATTTCTATTGCAGATTCTTTATATTGTTGTGAATACCTTTTTAAGTTCTGCAGTTGAGTTCCTATTTCTGTTTCAACAATGTTTTGATTTGGTAATCACAAACCCCTGGTCGATGACAGATTGTAACCTTGCCCTTGCATATACCTTGCATGTTTCCTTGAAAATAATATTCACCTGGATTGATACATTAATGTAGGAAAAGGGGTGAATAAATTGTTCATACCTAGACACCAACTTTTTGGTTTCGTTGTTGGGGAGGCTAACAAGGTGCAAGACACGATCTGTATCAATGAGAGGGTCAATATCTCGTCTTGGGGAGAGAATGAGCTTTCTCACTCTGCTCTGGTCCTGAGTGTAGGAATTTCATTTGTTTTGTGCTTTTATTGTTTTCCTGTTTTATTAGGGCCGATCTCTTGACCTGGGGAGGGAGGAGTCCTTTGATGCCCTACTCCAGGCCCTAAGCTTAGATTTCTCTAACCATTTTTTTGTTCTTTTGATTTTGAGAAACTCAATCTCTCGTCTTGGGGAGGGAGGGGTACTCTGACGCCCTACTTCAAGTCTTGAAGTGTTAGGTTTTCTCGTGTGTGTGTTATTTTTCTTGATTGGGTTTCTTGTCCTATGGAGGGAGGAGTCCTTTGATGCCTTGCTCCAAGCCCTAAACCCTAGGTTCCTTTTTTTTTTTTTTTTCTGTTAATCATTCTCTTTTCAATGTGATCTCTCACCCTAGGGAGGGAGTGGTCTTTTGATGCCCTAATCTAGGTCTTGGGCACTATGATTTGGTATCAACATCTTTCATCACACCAAATTGTATGAACAGAGAGCCAAATAAAAGGGGCAGAGGGAGAGCCCCAAAGAAGGGAAGACAAGATTTGGGAAGGAATACTTATATCCAGCAAATAATTGCAAAAGCTGAATCAGAGGCGTCTTCCTATGCAGCCGTGAGGCTAGGTGCATGGACAAGATCTGAGGGACAATTTGTAGATAAACCAGTGCTATCCACAAAACCCCCTGCTGATTCGATACAATAGGCCCTTCCAGCAGCCGGAGAGGCAAGCAACAGTACGCTTGACAAAGGGACACCATTGCTCATAACAGAAGAAGAAGTTGCAATTAAAGCATCCAAGGGAACGATCCATCCCAGTAGGGAAGAATAAGTTGTAGAGAGGAGATCCAAAAGGTTAAGCCACTACGACAGGGAGGAAGAAATTGTAGACACTCTTCTATCACCAAAGGATAGAGGGAGAATTGTTAAGGAAACTCGAACCCCTGTGATAAAAGCCCTTCTTGTGGAGCCTACTAAAATCCCTAGTGAGTATTGGAGGATATTCATGGAACCTAAAACCTCTACTATTGACTTCCCAATTAGGGACCTTGGGACTGGCACACCAACAAAGCCCATTCCTTTAACAGCTTTACCCAATTTCCATGGGATTACTTCAAAAGACCCCAACACGTTTTTGTTTGAATTTGACATTGTGTGTTGAGGATATGATTATATAACGGATGTTTAGAAATTGAAAATCTCCCCTGCTATGCTAAAAGGGACAGCTCTACAGTGGTTTATGGGTCTTGGGGGAAGGACTATCACCACATGGGAGGAGATGAGAACTGCTTTCTTGGAGAAGTACTAGGACTAGTGTAAATCATGGGATATTAAAGAAGAAATTTTCAAATTTTCATAGAAAGAGGACAAAAACATGGAAGATTGTGTGGAATGCTTTAAATACATATTGCAGAGATCAAGTCACTCTAACCTGGATAAGGACATTTTGAAAATTATCCTTCTCTAGGCCTTTCAAGAGGACTCTTTGGAATTGTTGAATATAGTTGGAAAGGGAGATATATCAAAGGAGAACTTTGATGCCATCTGTGAGTTGTGCATTTGGTGCTCAAGGGGAGTTACAAGGAATAAACAAGGGATTCGATCAACAAAATTATCTGGTGGAGGTGTTACAAAAGAAGAAATTGGGAATATGTTGGACAGCTTGAGGACTAATATCCTGAGTACCTTGTCTGAACAAATAGACACGATGTAGGTAAAACAAAAACAACCAGATTTGGAATGAACTATGGTTGTATTTTGCCCAACATGTAGGAAAAAAACCCACAGTAGGAATGTCCATTAAACTCTGTAGAGGAGTGTGCAATCTATGAGTTGAATCATGTGACAAGTTAATGCCCATCCTTGCCAGGAATAAAAGTGGTTTTTCAAGGGACAGGTGAAGAGATGGAGCAGCTCTACTTTATGGGACCTAAAAATCCATGGCAACCTCAACCATCAATAGGAAATCAAGGTATGTTTCCAGATCCATCTCAATATTTTAGCAATTTTAATATGGGTCCCCAGTCTGGTGGGCTCTAGTATTGTAGCAATAATGTTGTAACTCCTGGGACTCCCTTCTTTACTTTTATCAACCCAGTAGTTTGTAACAAACATGGAAGCGACAATGTTGTATGCACAAGTAATAGTTCTTGCCGCAGGCTGTCACTTGATCAGCTAGCACAAGTCCTCTAGGAGCTTAAGAAAACTTCTATGAGCTCTTAGAAGAAGATTTTAACTATGATGGATGAAATCTAACTCAAAGGAGGCTAGTCTACTTGCATAACGAAACCAAAAGCTGAAAGGAAATGCAAACCCTAGCAAACCCTAGTTGTATCGGCTAACCCTACCGGTGCAAGAAAAGAGATGAAAGCAGTGTAAATGGATGCCATTGACTTTTAGAAAGGTAAAATGCATGTGACTAGGCTACTTCTACAGTAAAATCTAGAAAAAACATCTTTCTGTATTTTTGAGTAAGTTGGCAGAGTTATTATGCATGTGTTTTAAGTGTTTTTGACTGTGCAGAGGTTGATTGGAAAAATGAAATGGAATAGGAACTTGTAGGAGGTTGGGAAGGTGAGAAGAGGGCCTAAGGGGTCCCTAGCACCCTTCGAAAGAGTTTCACAATGTTCAGATCTCAAGAAACCGCTTTCGTGAGCTTCCATAGGAAGTATGCAGGGGTTCTACAGGATGTTCCGAAAGGGAATTTTGGAGGGTTGATGGTGGAAGAAAGGTGGAGAAGTGGGCATGGAGGTTAGATGAGGGTGTGAAGAGGTCTAGGACCTGGTGAATGAGGCTGAGGAGTGATTAAGGCGATCGGGTTTGTTCGAAGATAGAAGAAGCAATGTTGCACAAGAATGTAGGAATTAGGGCAAAGTGAGAAAATGTGGCAAATGAAAGGCAAGAATCTGAGTTAGAGGATGGAGCAGGTTGTATGGATGGAGTAAGTGTAGGCAAAGAGGTATCATAGGTGCTCTGCACGTTATTTTCCAAACTGATCAAACGAAGACTAGGAAAACCAAAGATCTAGCTACTTTAACCTAATTTGACCTAAATACTAGAAATCATGATGGATAGAAGTTTATTGGCAGAAGATCATGTAAGAAAACTATGAAAATCAAGCAAGAATGGATCTAAGCATGTAATCACAACTGGTACCAACTTTTGCAACTAAGAATCTAACACTAGCAATTGCATGAAGAAGCAAGAACAATGTTTTTATGGCAACAAGGACACCTTGGTCTCAGCTCATGGTCCCAAGGAGGGAGAGGTGAGATCAAGGGTTGCCTGATGGCCCTTTTTGAATATTTTTTCTGTTACCAACCTATTAAATTGACCTGAAACATGAACAACTATTTCAATCGTAAAAAATGGACTAATTAACCAAGAAAGATTGTAATCTACTAGCAGAAATTATTCTATAAATACAGCAAAAACATATAAGAGTACACAGAGGAGGTCCTGGTACTTGGGTTGGGCCCAACCCCAAGAGCTACAGGCTCCTAAGAAGAAGCTCAGAGCTGATGCAAAATGAAACTGATCTCCATTACTTAGAAAATAACCATACCACAAGAATGTTTACAACAAAAGCTCCAAAATGAGCTGAAAAACAAAGCAGCCTAAAGTGTGAAATACAAATGTTCCAAAAGTAACCTATGAAGGCCGGAAGCCTTCCTTCTTATACACTACGAGGACCTCCAATAGACCTTCTTAACTTAAGGGGCTCGGTTTCTCAAACTGCAAGTAATCAGTCACTTTATAAAAAGCTGCTCGACTTCCCTTGGGAATCATCTTTGGTGGCTTGCTGAACTCCGAGCTAATGGTGGAGAATTCAAGGAAGGGACCATTTAGTGCAGGAGACACCCTTCCTATGAATCCTTAGCCTTGTTCCCTCGTGTTTGGCTGTCAACAGGCTCATAAATGCTTGACCTTGGTCCAAAAGTTGTCTAAAAATCTGCAATAGCCGCGTATTAGACTTCATGGTCAAGTTACTATTCTCATTCATTCAATTAACATAAATATACTCAAAAGCATGCATCAACTATAAATAATGGTGGATTAATCGAGAATAATAGGCAATAATGAGCCCAATAAGTTACCCATTTTTGCAACTCATCATCACCCCCCTGCTAAAAGGGTTGCTCATCCTCTGCAACTAATCCATCTCATCATCTTTGATTGCCTTGACTGCCTCTCTAACATCCCAGGTTTCCGAGGTGATGTCTTCTTCTTGGTCATGAAATCCTACTGTTCTCTCTACTTCCTCCCACTACCTATGCTCCTCTTCTTCTTTGACCCCTTCCAACAGTCCTAAAAGCAAGGGAGGACTAAACTTTAGGCCGATCCAGTTGGCCTGTAGATTTTGCATTGACTATTTGTAGAGTGGTACTCTTGCCAAGGCCTCCCTCATCCTTGTTGGGGAGTGGTATTCTCTTATTTTCAGACTGTGGGGTAGCGTGTTCCACCTCCTTGTGCAAGTATGAATGAAGTTATCCCCCAACAATCTTTCCATGTCCTCAAAGTGAGCAATGGCCTGAGCTTATCGTTCAATGTAATCTAGTAGAGCCTGAGGATTGTTGGCCAGGTGCTGATGGGCATATATTAAGGTTGAGGGATCCTCTGGTTCTGCTCTGATCATGAGTGCCTTGCTTAGCTCCCTGTTCATAATATCCTGAATCTCTGCTACACTCTTTTCCTCATGATTTAACCACGAGGCCATGGCCATAAGTTGCACATCACCCAATGCAACATTGGGGTCCCACAGATTCATGTTTGGAAGGGCCAAGTTGTGTAAATAGAATTCTGATAACTTGGCCTTATCCTCTGCTGAGCTACTGTCGCACAATGCCATGAAGTGATGGTAATTTTGAAACGGAATGGTGCCCCTTTGGGCCAAGATATTAATCTAGAACTGCAGCCGTTGATATTTAAGATATAAGGCATATGACTTGGTAGGTTTCCTACACTGCAAGGCTGTGCTTGCCCAACTAGCCATGCAGGCCAGTTGGGCTTCTTTCTCTTGTACCCATTGCTTTAGAAACTATATTTCCTCTGCTGCTTGTGACTCCTTCTCCTGTAGTTGTTTTGTTAGCACCTCTACCTCAGCCTGTAGCCTGTCCTCTCTCTACTGTTCATCAGAGGTTTCTTTGTTTGCTGGAGGCCTTTCCTGTTGCTGTTGTTCTCCCAAAATGGGGTGCCTATCTTTCCTATGACTTCCCTGGAGTTGTAGCTACTGTTTCAACAACTCATTCTCTTCTTGTAGTTTGGCCCTTTAACTGCTTTCCACATGCCTTACCATGGCCAATTCCTTTATGGATTCTTTGAGTTGCTCTTCCAGGTGGGTTATGTCTGCCACCCCTTGGACTTGGAAATTCTCATCCAAGTGTGAGTCCTAACCCTTTCTTCTTCCAATGCAAAGAAAAGTGGCACTGCAAATTTATGGGGAAATATATTCCCGGCTTCTAACAGGTTATAGTATGAGCCCAAGCTAGGCTGGGGGCTTGGTTCCAGTATTTCCTTGGTCTCGTCTTCTCCCTGTGATGGTTTGGCCGCCTTTTCCTCTAGTTTCTCGGTCTCCCTTAGCTTAGCTAGAGGTTCCTGTAGAGATTTCTCAGCTTCCTGTAGAGCTGTCTTTGAGTCCACAAGCCTAATTTTCTCTCTCCAGGTGGAGGTTTTTGGGCTTCCTCGTTCATAGGTGATGGACATCTTTGCAGGGGACTCTTCTTTTGGTTTAGGTGTTGTGTCCTCAATGACAATTGGCACCTTTGATTAAGGCTGGGGTCTGCCGCTTTGATCCGTGTGCTCCTCCTTGTTTTAAAGTACATGGAGGTTTGCCTTTTTCTCTTCCATTTTTGTTTTGGAGGTGTGCTTAAGGTGGTAAGCACAGTTGCTACCTCCCTTGCCAATATGTCAGGTGATTTCTCCTCTTGCTGTTCTTTTTCCCTGCTTCCTGTAGAAGTCCCTGTGTAAAGTGTTTCTGTCTGTGTTGTTTCTATTTCAGGATGTGCCTTTCCCTTTTGTTTCTATGTGTTGGCTTTGGCTGTGATAGCCTTCATTTGTGGTTTTTCATCCCTCCCTGCTCTACTCTGCATTCTCTTTTCCTGTGGTGTTCGTGCTGTTGTTTCTGCCTTTGTTTTAGGCTCAGCAATCTGTCCCATTTCTCCTTTTTCTTTCTGTTCTTGCTGCTCTTGAATGTCCCGCGCTCCTCCATCATTGGTTTTCTCACCTTCTTCAGTGTGTTCCCCCTCCTCACTGCTGGATGGGGTGATGTTTTTGGCCAAAATTCTGATATTGTCATCCATAGACATGTTTCAGAAGATTTCCCAAGATATGGGGACAGTGTAGGTGTGCAAGGCATCTTCCACTAATAGTTTGATGAGCCCATGATGGGCCAACTGATTTGGAATCCCTTCATTCAATTTCGTACCACATTCAATTAGTGACTGAAGAAGAAAATAGGGAATGCTCAGTTTCATGGCTGGAGGTAAATCAATTCCATGTCTTAGTTCACACAGCAACCTGAAATGATAACCATAGATGATGTTAAATCTTCCTTCATAGGTAATGTACTTCATGATTTGGAAATTGACTTCACGAGGAGGCAAGCTGGTTCTCCTCACCCCATTTTTGTCTTCTACAGGATGTTCCTTGGGTAGAAAGAATGCTTTCTTGGCAGCTTGGCACAATGACCTCTCTTCTTTGCTCCAAGGGAGCCCTAATGGTAGACCAGTAACTCAACTGATGAGCTCAAGGGTAAGTTCTAGGGTCAAACCCCTAAAACTAACTATGGCATGTGTCTTTAGTTGAGGTCTCAGGGACATTAAAAATTCCTCAGCTATCTCCTCGACATGACCCCGAATTTTGTCAAAGAAGGACATCCAAGTGGCTCGTGTGAAAAGGTCCACCACCTCAGGATACTCATGCAATTTGCTGGAGTCTGAGGGTTCTTTCCTTATGAATCCCCCTGGCATGGTGAGAGTGCTCTTTTTATGCTTTGGTCATAAAAGGGATTTATGGTTTCCCCCTAGACTCAAGAAAGAATTTCTCGGCTTTTCAATATCAATTAGCAACAATTCCCTAGTTTTAAGACAACTGTTACCCAGAACTTGGCTGTCTGTTTATGAAAGGAAGAGTTTTGTTTCTATAGACAGAGTACAGAGATCAAGTTTTCTTCTCAACACACATATAGATATGCAATTTCAAAATTTTCATACACAGGCTAGCCCCCATAGATGCATATATCTTCCCTACAGGAGAATTCTAAAAAGAGGAAATGTGGAGGAGAATCTGGATGCAGAAACAACTAGGAAACCCAGTGCAATACATAGGCAAATGTTTCACTTCCAACACACAGGTAGATTTTTCTTCTGATTTTCCAACCTGATGCCATTCGATTCACCACCTTTGCAAAACATACCATGCATAGAAGAGTTTTTTCGAGCCTACCTCGTTTGGAGCTCCAAATTCGACGAAGAAAAATCCCAAGCTTCCCCGCTTCGGAAAGCTGTGCAATCTTTCCTATAGAACTCTTCATATAGAAGACCCCCCGGTTCCCGTAGAATGTCACTGTGCCTATTAGTGAGCCCGATACATGGGAGATTTCCAAAAATAGGTATAAAAACCAGTGGAGGACGTCTGGTTAATAGTTTTTGGAAGCGGAGGACGTGTAATCCATTCAAGGACGTTGCAAGTGCAAAATGAACAAAAGGTGTTGTGAGTTTCAGCAGAGCATCTTTTAACTTTAGCGTGATTCGTGGTGAGGGAATGAGGTGGCCAGACCAAACTATTGATCCGACGTTACGACCATAATTTCTCTGCGTGTTTCTGACTGCCATCACCTCTCCTCTGCCGTTAACCGCCGCCACCACTACCAGTCTCGATGATTTCTCCTTGAATGGGCACTCCACACGTGTTTGCTACACATCTCGTCAGCAATTTTGAATGTAACTAGGCTTGTTCGGATCTCACGAGGCTATGTAACTGGCTGAGGGTGGCCAGTTGACTGGCCATCGATTCCATTCAATCCGAACCATTTCCATAGGTATGCAACTTTTGAAATATAGTTTATGCAATTGACGAATGAGTTTAGGCACTTACCTATGTGGTCACAGTCACGTTATGCAGACTTCGGGTCTTGGTACCACTCCCTCTTTTGCTGCTATTTCATGCACAGGTGTTTGAACCCATTCCTTCATTCATTGATGTTGCATGCACGGGTTTTGGAACCCATTCCTTCATTTGTTGTCACTGCATGCACAGGTTTTTCTTGGCGTCAACTGTTGATGATATTCTCACGTTCTAGATGGGCCCTTTGCATGTTTCCTTTGTCATTTCCAGCTATCCCTATCTCTAGAGTATGTCTTCTAGAGGGATTAGCTGCTATATGATTCTTGTGGGATGTCTTGTAGCTGCTTATCCTCCTAGGATGCAAGCTAAAATGAGCAGGGCTATACTGCTGACAAAGGATTCGGCTGATGAGGAGTATAGATGGAGATTGACAGGTATGTTGACCGAGACACTATTGCTTGATTTGTTACTAAAAGTTCTTGCTGGTAGTATGAAGAAGAAAGTTTCTTTTTTTGTGTGACTCTGCAAGAACAAATAATAGGATGGGTGCAATGGAGGTGTAAAGAAATGAAACTGGGTGACATATGGTGATGGATGGGAACAAGGGTGCTTGTAGACCTAACATGTAGATTCCAACCTTCAGATTCTCTCCCAAGATCAATTCTGGCCCGTCTGAAGGGTCTACAGGAACTTCCTGTAGAAGATACAAAACTTCCAGTAGAAGACCCAGAACTTCCTATAGAAGGCCTAGAAATTCCTGTAGAAGGTGAACTTTTGACCCGAATGTGATCAAATCGTAGGAAAGGGGAGTGGTCATGCAGGAAGTGTTTGTGAGGGGTGCTTTCAGCTTGATGCTGACCTCTATCCTTGTTTTGTGCGACCCCCCTAACCTACAATGTTTTCTTGCAACCTGCAATTATTCAACAGAAGTTAGGTCTATTCCTTGTTTTTTTATCTTTTCTTTTTCCTCTTTTTTTCTCTTTTTTTTTTTTTTTGAGAGAGAGAGAGAGAGACAACTGGGGTGCCTCCAGGAGGTTTTCACC